>JAZHYW010032590.1:0-17934 GCA_037355805.1 Ixodes ricinus
ATTCAGGTCCGAACAGCGACCGAAGTTGAACCGAGCAGTCAAAGAGAGAACAGATCCAACTAGGACGATCCCAATCACAAAAAAAATAACTATCAAATAGGAAAAGTAAAAAAAAAACAAGAAGGAAAAATTGAATGCCCTCGTGTACGTGGCCAATTGCTCAAACTGTTCTGTTGATTTTTAAAGTTTTTTTCTCGGCAAAGAGCGCGTGTATAAAATGTACGGTGGACAGGACAGCGCTGCGCCCCGAATTTTAAAGTGATTTTGGTCGAGTTCCCCTCTTCCCGCATGATCGGGGCAAACGGCCGGTCTGTTTCGCAGAAGCAAAAACAACGAAACTTAAACCTGACCACATATTGGAGTCGTATTCCAAAGCAAGCAACAAAAAACAGGATGAAAACAAAAACAGTACGGTGAAGGCAGACCTGCACAAAAATACAAATATGTGGAAAAAAACTTAAAATAAAGTACTCTCAGAATAGGATTATTGGTGTTGTCGGACCACCACGCAGTGAATTCGACAAAAACGCCTCAGGATTTACAATTCCCCTCCGTAAACGAAATCGAGCTCTTGTTCTCCTAAATTTTTAGAAAATAAGAGATAAAAAAATGAGCTATTGCAGTCGTTTTCTGCAGCCGTCTCCACGGAGATGGGTGGCCTGGACGATCTAACAGAATAAAAAAACACGTAAGGAATCATGCACAAAATATGGGAGGGTAAGTAAAACTATACCGCCAATCGAACCGTTTTCCGAACAGTCTTCCCCACTACCTCTCTTGAAACCTCTAGAAATTCGCAGTTTTCAGAGTTTCGGACGGTTCGTTTAAAAACAAAAAGCACCGGAGTCATGACCACCGGATTTAAAACAACGTGATGTGGAATAGAGGTTTTTTTTTTTTTATACTTTTGAAGAGATGGTTTGGGACAAATCTTGATGTCACGGCTCGTTTTATAAATAAACATAGTTTAGGAACCACTCTCAAGAACGCGCGTTATCTGAACTGGACGGCAGTTTAGTCCATCATTAATGAAAATTTAATTACCGTATTTTGGCCATTAATTAGAGTAACAGTTGAAATGGCGCTTAACCAATATCATCGCAAGTATATTGTGAGCTGACGTATTTTTTTTTCCAAATCTATTTACTTTTTAAATTACATAAAGCTGTGGGATTCGACATAATTCTGTATTTATTTATTTATTCATCTACATAGCCTCGGAACAGACATATGTACGCTACTGGTACTCAATACAAGTACTCAAATTACTTCTAATTGATAACTATTTGGAGTAATTTTTTAATAATTCGAATAGATTTGTTGGGAAGTAATCACGATAGTAATTTCATTACTTTTTTAAGGTACAAAAGTTACTTGTAATTGTTGCTAGTTTTCTTTCCCTCTTAAACGTCACTCTTTGTTTCTATAAGTTTACAACCATGAAATTGTCGGCTTTTCAAGTAACAGCCAGTTACTTTTCTTTCTTAAGTAATCATGTAATCTGAATGAATAATTTGGAAACAATAGTAACTTTGATCAATTAATTTATTTCGAGAAACGTGTACAAAATTTCAGAAGCATCGGCATTATTCAAGAGAGTGGGAAACACAAATATAGGGTGACCCAAGCCACCAGGCTCGATCTAAAATTGACTGTAAAAACCGACGCCTCTACGTAGCGATCTAAACTTTTCGTCAGAGGTGTATTTCACAGGTCGGTTTTTCTTGTAAAATTATAAAGCATAGCTCTCCTTCTGTAAAAAATGTGGCCGAGAAACTTGCTTGGGTCTACGGCGGGCGGCGACGCAGACGACGAAGTGGAGGTGCAGGGTGTGTTTGGCGTTCGTACTGATAGATGGCGTCGGGAGCAGCGTCCGAAGGTGCAGCCAACATCATTAGATTACCTCAGCTGTGGAACTTCCAGGAAGGCGGTACCCCCCCTCACTCACTTCAATCCGCCTGGCGTCATTCGAAGCGCCATCTATATTTTCGTTTCATAGCTGTGCGTTCCAAAGAGCACAGCTGAAGCGCCAAATGGCGATCACAACGCCGCCATTTCTCCCGCAGCGGTCACTCGACGAACTGCATGTGACAGCTATTTTGGCCCAATCGGCCATTGCGGAGCCGAAACAGATACGGTAGGAGGTTACAGGGGTGCCACCCTATCCCAGCGGACGGGTCGCGTGATACCACCGAAGTTAAAATGCGCCTCAGGTCGGGACGCGCTACCTGAAATCCCCGCTGAGGCATGGTTGTATAAAAACAATACTAATTGTTCTGCAAAACCTTAAAAACTAAGAATTTTAGAAAACATCACGCGCCCCCATTTCGTACTAAACTCCAGTAAAGTTACTACAAAAGGGTTTTTTCTTGGTTGGTTTTATGTTTCTAGTAACGTTAAAACGAACGTATCCCGATTCAGTTACCAAAGCAGCCGTCCGGCGGCGCGTCGAGCGACTCCGGGCGAGTCGTGGTGAGTGCGGGGGGTACTCTTCGTACATGCAGCGTCTATGGGCAGTTCCGTAACTGAGTTAATCTAATAACGTTAGGTACAGCCGACCAGCGAAAGAAAGCAGACGACACGCAGACGAAATCCGTTGGCAGCAAAAGCTCCATCGTTATGCAGGCGCGCTATTATTTTTTTTTTACTTCAAGCTTTGCTTTTATTGTTTGCATTTATTTTTTTCAACAAAAGGTACATTTCAAAAAAAATTTAATTCATTTTAATAACCAACGGTGGTCACGAGGCGGCGCGATAGGGAGGTAGCGCCATCTATCAATACGAACGCCAAACACACTCCGCTACTGGACTTGATCGTCTGCGTTGCCACCCGCCGTAGACCCTGGCAAGTTTCTTGGCCCTATTTTTTTACAGCTACGCTTTGTAATTGTACAAGAAAAAACCGACCTGTGAAATACACCTTTGACGAAAAGTTTAGATTGCTACGTAAATGCGTCGATTTTTACAGTCCATTTTAGATCGAGCCTGGTGACTTGCGACACCCTATATATAACAATAAAAAACCGAGACAGTTATTGGTATTTGTAGTGTTTTTAAACGATTGGTCGTTAACAATGGATACAGTTGAACGTACAAGTCAGCTTCAAAAAAACAAGGACTCAATGAAGAACGAAGAACGTCGTTGTTCTTCACTTTGTCCTTGTTTTTTGGTGTTTTTTTTGCGCTCAAATGCACGTAATGAACCGACTAGCTTAGCTCTCCATTTTGATACAACAGAAGCCGGAACGTGGTTCCCTTCCAAAGAGTGTTTTAGGAAGGAAGGAATTATAAAATGTGTTCGTTTCACAATCAGGGCCGTCCACAGTGAACATATATGTCATACTCTGACCTGTCGTTTTTTTTTTCCTTCGTCACACCACAAATCTGCCCATGCTCAAAACCATATAAACAAACATGTAATCTGTACGCTTTGAACGAAACGACAAACATATTTGCAAAAATGACTGACTCCGCACAAGAAAAAAAAAAAACAGGTTCTACCGGAATATCATCCAAAACATTATAACAATGAATTCTGCTTTTGTTCATTCTGGGCTTCCATTTTATTTGTCTCTCTTAATGAACACCTGATCTTTTCAACTTTGTAGTGCTTCATTTCAGCGTCTCTCCATGATATCAACATAAAAAACGCGCCAGCGTCTTTTCTTTAGCAAAACCAAAAAGCAAAAAAACAAATTTATATTGAACAGATAACGACGAACTTAAAGGTAACTAACAAATATACATATCAATGACGTCAGATCGTGTTCAAAGGGGTTCTAAATTCCTAAGGCGGGAAAAGTTGGAAAGGAGGGAACCAACGCACAAAAGGAATGCAATCCCTTTTCAAATAAAATTGAGTTCACAAAAAAAAATATGGCTCAGCTATAAAAGGAAAAGATATCATAATTGAGTTTTTCGCTTCGGGACATAAATCCCCCGTTACGGTTCCGGCCTAAATTCGCACTATTGCCTTTTTTTTTTAATCTATATTTTATATCCATGAATTATATTTGCGTCTTTGCTTTTTGGGAAATAACTCTCAAATGTGTAGTGTACTTTTTTTTTCGTTTATTGAAATTTACCTGGAGGAGCCATATTATGCGGTGCCTTAATGTTCGGCGAATACCGCTTAATGTCGTCCGAAACAACCTGCAAAAACTGGATCATTGGCGCATCTTTATCTCTTATAATTAAAAAAACGATATTTTTGCCCATTCCTTGTTCGTTTGATTAGTAGTTTAATGTCCGTATGCAGTATTAATCCCAATCTACATGTAGCATATATTAGAAGAATAATAGTGACTATTTTTGTGCCCAAAAACCGCCTCATAGTTAAGGCAGGGATGTCTCAATCATTTTACTTCGAAGGAAAACACTACAATATTAATTATAATTACACGAAGTATCATCTACGTCTGTCTGTTCCAAGACGAGTCGCTTTGCAGATAGTTTTCCATTCAAACAAAAACACCTTTTTTATATAAAAATTAGGTTTTTTTATCTTATTTGAGGGGGGGGGGGGCAAGATATCCTACACCGAAATGTCAAGGGCCAACGTAAGGCTGGAGGGTGGAGTGGGGGATTTTATAGAAAATGGACCTCGTGCTCTCTGCTTGTGATGACATCCTTAGGTTTGACCGGTTTATGTGATTGTTTTATTTCCTTACTTGATCTGATAACAATAACTAAAATGACACTGCCTCACCACCGTGCTGGCATTTTTATATAGAACAAGAGAGCAAGCACGTTGTAGTTCCTGTTGCCCAATTTACTCTAAATTTAACAAAACCCGACGTGTCTCGAAACAAAAACCTTTTCATAGGACATATTTTGCCTTCCTGACGATATTTAAACCGGCAGTTTGATCAAATACTTGCACTTTAATGGTGTCGTTTTCTAAAGGCGAGTATTTTGAGCTCAATTCTTTAAATTTGGCAGTTGCTCCTGTTGAGCGGGAGAGTTGGTGCAGCCGGGGTGACAAAACGCTGGGAAGCAAAAAAAAAAAAAAAAAAGAAGACGATCCAATTTAAAACATAATAGTATAAATTATGCGAATAGGTTATCAGAGCAGAGCTGCGTTTGGAGCGAAAATGAATAGGTAGCATGAGATTAGAAGAAAACACAGGGTCCTTTACGTTAACCCTAAGACGACATGAAGGCGAAAGCCCAAGCGCCGATGCATTAAAGCCAGACACATGATTTACGGACGTGGCGGTACCCACCGCATCGGACTACTGAACGAGAGGTGGTGGCTGGTTCGACGCCCCTCGAGGGACAAGAGCAAAAAGTCATTTTGGGGGAATACAGCGCCTCCGCCGATTCTGGCGCAAGTAGCGCCATCTCGTGGTCTAGGGGCGAACCGTGGGTTTTCGTACCTTTCGTGTCGCCGTCGTGCGTTCGTCGTTTTCGTGTCGCCGACGTGTTTTCGCTCAAAGGACTTTGAAGGTTGACTGAACGATGAGATACATAAGGCTTTCGCCTTAATATATGGGGCATTCCATTTCTATCTCTGGAGACATGGGAACAAAGGCTCGCTGCCGGCTCCGTCGCAGCGGGTCACGGGCCTCTAGCAGCCCGCGGGCCGCGTGTTTCAGACCCCTGATATGGATGAACTGGGCAATAGACCCTTCTCAAAAATCCACCGAGAAACATGGGCGGTAGAGATTCCTCGGACACAAATTTAGTGATTGGATCCGATTCCTCGCCGAGTGCTGACGTCACACCCGCTCTTGATACGAGCAGAGCCGAGTTCACGCCGAGTGCTGACGTCACACTCGCTCTCGATACGAGCAGAGCCGAGTTCACGTCGAATGCTGACGCAGCCCTCGTGTCCAATACATGCTCAGAGTATGTGAGCAAGCAATGGCGGACAGGCTTTTGCGCGGACGCTTTGAAAAGGGTCAGTTAAACATCAAATCAGAAATTACTGAAAATTTTGACGAGAAAACTAGAACTCCTCAATTTCCACCGGGTGTCCGTCCAGCGGATCCCAATCCCAAAGTTTCGAAGAACCTACATTTGTTACACTTCGATGATTGATGCATGAAATGCTCATTTTCAATCAAACCCATCGGTGTATTACTTAACGCCCACAGAATTTGAAGAAAAGTAATTATAACTGAAATACTATTAAGTACGAAACAAATGACCATCCCCTTTTTTGTTAAAATTGTTTTCGTTTTCTCTGACTTTTTTTTTGGCTCATTGCTTTTTTAGTTTTTGACCATAGCCTGAAACTCCGCCTCCTTTGCTCTTGCAGAAACTCCGACAAACTTTGCCTCGTACAATTTCCCGTGAATAACACGCACAAACACTCGGCTCATCGAAGCAAGTAAACAACACCAAGGCACCTTGCGGCTTTCGTGGCTCCCAAAACCGACGCTCTCGCAAAACAAAAATGCACCAGTAAAAAAAAAAGAAAATATATTAAGGACCACAATAAACTTTGGCCGAACGGAGAGCGGCACACGGACCAGACTTCGAAACTTTCAAAAAACTCAACTTCCGACAAAAAAGAAAAGATTTTTGAAGTTTTGGCTGTGTGCCCGCCCGCCAGAGCTCTCGTCTTTACTCTGGCCCGGGCACCGGCAGATCGGTCCACTTCATTAATTTTTAATTTTCCGGACACGCGGCTGGCAGAGCCTCCTTCTTTGGACCCATCCTTTTGTTTTGGCGATTTCGGAGGGGGAGGGGGGGGGTACTCTTCATTATAGTCCGTTGCCTCCCTCGCACCTCTGCGCCAAGTTTCGAGATCGGCTATAATCCATCTCACCTTACGATGGAACACAGCAAACGCTACGGTTCATCCCAGCCAATCCAAAGCTCTGAATTTATCCCGTGATTGTGTGCAACTCTCGTCACTGTGCCCCTCTCAAAGGACACGTGTCACTTACATGGCATTGGATCGCCTTCGATGGCTCATAGCTTTTACTGCGGTCCATCATAGGGAGAAGGAAGACACTTCCTCAGTCAAAAACACTTTCGCCAGACCCCTCCCTCCACTCTCTTACGCGGACTTTCTAGAGTCGACGAAGCGAGCAAAATCGATAAATTATTCCTTAATTGCCATCGTACACACGCACGAAAACGGCCACAAGCTTTCGCGCCTTCTTTTTTTCACACACACACACACACATGGTGGCGCCGCTTCGAAGAGAGAGTCAATCTGGCGAGAAACTCCGCTGATTTTTCCCGCGCAAAAGTCTGCCGCCGCGCGCAATAGCGCGAGAAGGCTGTTCCCGCCACTTCTTCATTATAACGGCCGTCTTTTCTTTCCAGCTATATAGCTTTCGTGTTTTTGTTTTGTTTGTGCGCTCATTTGGTCCTTCTTCGTTCTCGTTTTTTTTTGTGTGTGTGTGTGTTACGGTTCGTTTGACCTTTAAGAACGTGGCTAAAGTGCTGGATCTTTCAAATTCTTCAACCATGGCTCTGGACAAGCCAACAAAGCATTTCTGCCGTAAGTTTTAAGAACGTAAACAAAAACGCTCGTCCTTTAACGTTGCCGTCCCGTTTACAACGGTGGCGAGAAAATGACGTCAACGCGCAAACATGAACTTTAGCGTAAAGCAGATATGTTAGCAATATTATGGTACGAAATGTATGATTACTGGCGTGACTGCTGTCACCTTTAGTAGAAAAGCAAACAAATAGCGCAAGTTTGGATGGCTCTTTCTAAAGGTGTTTCAAAATGTAGACTGCAAGGTTTAAGGTCCATGGAGGCTTCTGTGGCACATTGCAGCTAAGAGAAGTCAGTAAAAGATTCATGCGAGCGTTTCTCTTTGAGGAGGGTCGAAGTAGACGACATACTAACACCTTCGCCAAGCCTTATTGGGAGACCTCTCAGAGTACAGCATGTTTTTGTCAAATGATGAATGCTTTCAACGCCTCGGCACATCCTTGTCAGTGAATTGGTACAGTTGGTTGACAAACACACTGACGTTACGAATTCGGGAAAGCCGGTTCACTGGCCTTCATTCAGTTCACCTCCAGAAGATCTGGAGTCAGGGTCGGATTATCCGGGGTTCAAAGGGTTCAAATGAACCGGTTCTCCTTACGAAGAGGCAGGCCCCCGACCCTCGTATGCAAAAGAAAGATGGCGACTATTGGAATTTGGCTCGCAAAACACAAAAGCTAAGCTAAATGTCAGTCAGAGATACATGGTGGCACCAAGCAAACCTTGTCAACTGAATTAATGTACGTTTTAACGCATCTCATGACTGATTCACGCATGTTGCTCGATGATTTTATTTGAGACCATGGGATGGACAACCCTGCGAGGGATTATGTTAACAAAGATCTTGAGCTACCAACGCAGCAAAACAACACACGAACAAGGCGATTGGGATAACATTTCACGGTTGCGCCGAAGGTATGGGTCTGGTTGAAAGGTAAGACAAACCCGATTTCATCACACATTCGCGCACTTGGAGACTTTTGTCTGTAGGCTCGGCAGCTCCGCTCCACTAGCCTGTTATCCTTTTTGTGAGATGTCTTTGACGAAGCTTTTATGTTCTGACCGTACTTCCTTTCCTTTTTTTCTTTTTTTTTTTGTAAAGCTTTAACTACGCTTGAGTTGATTGCAAGCGAAATCCAGAATCTCCTCTTCAAACCTTTATTCCCAACGAATGAGACGAGCTGCGAAAGAGGCAGCTCAACATGCAGTATGCACACTCTCTGAGCTGTGAAGCTGCCGTTTTGAATAAAATTGCGTACAAATCAGATCTGTTGATAAACGCGAGAAAACGCGTAAAACCGTTTGTAACATTTTTAGATTGCTCACAAACATAATTCTGCTAGAACGCAGATGCTACGTAATGACCAATACAGGTGTATCAATTTTGAGTTCGTAGTGGAGGATCGGTGGCCGAGTGGGCAAGCGCACACCAGCTGGGAGCACGTGGAGCGAAAGCTTGCACTGGAAAACCCAGGGATCCTGGGTTCAATCCCGCATCCCTGCCCGTTTCGATCTGGATGAGCATCGTGCCGACGTGCGGTCGTGTATCACTACTGCGTGGTGCACGTTAAAGACCCCAGGCTAGCGGTTGTACTGCACTGGCTAAATTTCTCCGGTATTACCGCACCTCAAAGGCAGACCGAACTTACGCTGTGTAAACATGAACGTCAAATTTGGTTTGGCTTCGACTTTGTAGTCTCCAATGTCATAGGCAGCATGTGTATAAAGAAATCGTCAGGTCCTAATAAAAATGTGAAGTTTTTTTTTTCAGTTATTTTCACGTTATCAGGGTGCCTAACCTTTGAGCAAGCTTAGAGGCTTTTTCATCTGCAATCTTTGCAGAATCGAGACACTGCGGAGACCTGTGCATAATCAAAGTGAGCGGATTTAAACATAGCTGATGTCATGAAGTTAAACATCAATATGTTTAAATCCCTTCCTGTTAAAGACTCTCCACGGATATCGATTCTACAAGATTTGCAGATGAAAAACACTCAAGCTGCTGAAAACTGACGCGTGAAAATAGCTGAAAAAAAACTTCGCATTTATTAAGGACCCTGACTGCCTCTATACACACACTACTTGGAAGACTACAAAGTCCACCCAAACGAAATTTGACGTTCATGTTGAGAGTCGGAATACCTTCGAAGTGCATGTGCCGGAGAATTTAGCTAGTGTGGTACAACCATAGTGCTAACGTGCACACCACGCAATGGTGTCCCATGCGATGCTCATCAGATCGAACGGAATTGTAGGATACCTGGGTGGTTCTGGCCCGCAGCTGAGTGTGCGCTTCGAAATTGACACCTGTATTATTCATTACGCTTCTTTATCTGCGTTCTACCAGAACCTGTTTGTAAGCAATGTAAAATGTTACAAACGGACACACGCGTTTTCTACCTCAAGAGATCTGATTTGTACACAATTTTATTCAAAACGGCAGCTTCTAACTTCAGGTGTGCATACAACCTCTTTCTGCTCTCCTCATTCGTTAGATAAAGGTTTGAAGAGAACGCAGTAGCATGAACACAAGAAGAAGAGAGTACAGTCAAGGCAAGCTTCGTCAAAGACATCTCACAAAAAGGATGACAGGCAAGTGGAAAGCTGCGAAAACCTACAGATTCATCTCAAATTCTTTCCAAATGCGATGGAGTCGGAACAATGTCCAACCAGACCCACACCTTCAGCTCGGCGCCGTGAAATGCTATCCCAATCGCTGTTCATGTGTTTTCGCTGCGTGCTTACGTCGGTGTTTTCTTCAATCCTCCATGGGTCTCAAATAAAATCATCGAGCAACATGCGTGAATCAATCGACATCCGGTGCTTCAGTTGACAATGTTGCTGGTGCCACCATATCTCTGGCTGACATTTGCTTCTAGCTGCGAGCCAAAATTCAAATAGTCGCATCTTCTTTATACACGGGGGTCAGAAATTTATACCTCTTCTGGAACCGGTTCATTGAAACCCAGATATCCGACCCTATGCTCTGGAAAATTGAAATTTTGAATGAAGACCAGTGAACCAGCTTTCATCCATAATCAGCCATTCGTCAAAGAATATACCAATTCGCCTGCATGCCGGAGCGTTGAAGCGTGCATCGACGACAAAACATGCTGAGTCCTCCCAATAAACTTGGCAGATTAATTGTACTCGACCTCCTCAAACGCTCACATGAATCTTTTACTGACTTCTCTTAGCCGCAATGTGCCTTACAAGCCTCCATAACTACGAACACTTAGAGGGCCATCCAAAGCGCTTCAACTGTTTGCTTTTGGAGCTGACGGCAGTGCATCGCGTTTCGTACCCATAATATTGCTAACATATCGCTTGCATAAAGTTTGCGCGTTGACGTCATTTTCTCGCCACCGCACGTTGTAAAGAGGACAGCAACGTCAAAGAATGAGTTTCTGACTACGTTTCTTAAAACTTACGGCAGAAACTTTGTTGCTTGGTATGGTTAAAGATTTGAAGATCAACACTTTAGCCACGTTTTTGAAAATCAAACAGACCGTGACAAAACGAACAACGAAAAGAACTAAATGAGCACAAACAAAACCTATAGCTGGAAAAAAAGCGGCCGCCGAAATGAAAGTGGCAGGGCAACCTCTCCGCGCTATTGCAATACAAATTTTGCGCAAGGAAGCAACGGGTTCCGCCAGATTGACTCTCTCTTCGAAACGGAAGCACATATATATATATATATATATATATATATTGTGTGAAAAAAAAAAAAGCGCGAAAAGCTGTGGCTCATGCATTATTACGATGGCAATTAAGATAATTTATCGGTTTATCACTTCATCGGCTCTAGAAAATCCGCGTAAACGTGGAGGAGAAATTCAACGAAATAGGAAATAATAATAATACCCTACTTATGAGCCATCAGCGCCTGTAGAGACACATTGTCCTTTGGAGGGCACGCGTTGCACACAATCTAAGTTCATTCAGAGCTTTGGATTAACCGTAGCATTTGCTTATCTAAGGCAGATGAATCTCAGAAACTGGCGCAGAGGTGCGAGGGAGACCTTGGATATAATGGCCGAATCGCAAAATGGATGGGTCCAAGAAGAATTTTTGTGTCAGAAAATTAAAAAATTAGCGTACTTAGGCAAATAAGACGAGAAGCTCTGGCGAATTAATTTGCAACAAAACTTCAAATCTTTTTGTCGGAGATAAGTTTTTTGGATTCAAGTGCGTAATAAAACAAATAAGGAATTTATTGTGGTCCTTAATATATTTTCTTTTTTACTGGTGCATTTTGTTTTGCGAAAATTATTCATTTTTTGAGCCAGGAAAGCCGTAATTATTTTTTGCTGTTGTTTAAAACTGCTTCGATGAGCCGAAAATATTTGTACTTGACGAAATTGTACGAGACAAGGGAATTTGTCGGAAAACCGAAAAAAAAGTCAGGAAAAGCGAAACGATTTTACTTAAAAAAAAGGGATGTTAATTTTCATTATAATAATTATTTCAGTTAACATCTTCAAAATTCAATGAATACAGCGATGGAAAAAGAATACCATGCATCAATCATCGAAGTGTAGCAAATGTTCGTCCTTCAACTTCGGGACAAGTTTGCGGGACGAGCGCGGTTCAGAATTTTTCAGCAATTTTTGATGTTGCCGACCCCGCCGAAAATCGCGCCACCATTGATACTCACATTCTCAGGCATGTATTAATTTTACGGGGCACCATCAGCATTCGGCGTGAACAAACTCTGCTCACGTAAACGGATGTGACGTCAGCTTCGGCTCTCGAACAACGTTATTAGATTAGCTCAATGGAACTCCACGGAGAAGCGTATACCTCGATCCACTGAAACATCTATAGTTTCGTTTCACTGCTGTGCGTTCCAATGAAACTAACGCCAAATTAACGTCCTGCTGCCGCAGACATCTCTTTTGGCTCGATCAGCGTTTCAGAAAAGAATTTGCAAGGTGCCACCATTATACTCCTCAAAACTGTTCGCACATGAAGCGGGAGCGCTACCCTTTTCGCGCTAAGCGCAGCCTTTGGCTGGAAACGTCCCTCTCACCGTCAAAACAATTTGCTCACATAACTTAGACGATAAGCGGCATGTGAAGCCTTATTAGCTTCGCTATGTGAAGAACCGGCCTTTTAAACTCACCTAGATTCGGGACGCGGGACATATACCCCTGGAAATCCCCGCTGAAAATGAGATTTATATAAAAACAACAATGTAATATACAAAACGCGAAACTAAAATTTTAGAAAACATATCACGCACTCAATTTTGTACTAATCTCCAATAAATGTTGCAAAAAATTTTTTTCCGTTGAATTTTACGTTTCTGAAAACGTTGAAACAACGTAATATGTTCAGCCGTCATGGCGGCATCAGCGAAATGTGGTAATTGAAAATTTACTGTTGTGCATGCATTATAATTTTGAAGTGTAGCGTTGGCATCGAAGCAGTGTTGCATCAACACTCAGCGAAAAATCAGACTCCCAATCACTGGATTTTGTGTCCGAACATGTTTCTCGATGGATTTTCGAAAATTACCCTGACCCTCCATATCAGGTCTCAAACGCGCAGGCCGCTAGAGGCCTGCGAGGCGGCACGCAAGCCGGCGAGCAACTGTTCCCATGTCTCCAGGGCCTCAAATGTACCCCATATATAAAGGCGAAAGCCTTAGATCTCTCATCAGCCAGTCGACCTTCAAAAATCCTTTTGGTAAGCGGCTGAAAACGACGAAATCACGACGGCGACACGAAAGGTACAGCGCAGTTCGTTACGAGATGGCGCTACTTGCGCCAGAATCGGCCCGAGCAAAAATGACTTTTTCGAGTCGAAACCAGCCACATAATCCGATGCGGTGTCCGTAAATCACAAAGCAATGCATCGGCGCTTAAACTTGCGCCTTCATGTCGTCTTAGAATTTAACGTAAAGGACTACAATGTTTTGTAATCTCATGCCTGAAACCACCGGCTGGGTAGCTCTGCTATGATAACTATTGCATAATTTATACGTATGTTTAAATTGGATCGTCTTTTTTTTTTTTCCCAGCGTTTTAATCACCGGCCACCAATTCCCGCTCAACGGAGCAACTACTTAAATTTGTTGAAGCTCAAAATACTCACCTTAAAAACGGTAAAATATATCGTCAGGAGAACATGTAATCCTACTGAAAAGGTTTCGTCGAATTTTGTTAAATTTAGAGTAAATTAGGCAACGGAAATTTAACGATACTTGCTCTTATTCTATATAAATGCCGGCAGTTATTGTTATCAGATCAAGCCGGAAATAAAACAATCACATCATCAAACCTAAGAATATCATCACAAGCGAAAACACGAGATTCCGACACTGTCCCACTCCGACAATTATTACATTTGCCCCCCCTCAAAACAAGATAAAAAAAACTAGATTTTTATATAAAAAGGTGTTTTTGTTTTGAATGAAAATCTGCAAACATTTTTTAGACAGACTAGCTCGTATAATTATAATTCATGTATAAGTGTTTTTCAGCTAAATGACAATTATCCCTGCATAGCTATGAGGCGGTTTTTGGGCACAAAAATAGTCGCTATTATTCTTCAATATACTGCAATAACAGATTAGGTTGAAAATACTGCGCGTTATAAACTACTAATCAAACGAACAGAATGGGCAAAAACGTTTTTTAATTGCCAGAATAAAGATGCGCCAATAATCGAGTTTTGCAGACGTTCATAGGCACCGCGCCAGATTATTTCGTCAGCGAAAAAAAAAAGTACACTATTTCCCAAAGCAGGGCGCAAATATAATTCATGGATTATACTGTGAATGCAATTTAGGCTTAGATTTCTGACGAAATTTAGTAGCGCTCAATTATGATATCTTTTCCTTAGCTGAGCCATAATTTTTTTTGTGAATAATTTGGAGTTGCATTCCTTGTGCATTGGTTCCCTCACTCCAACTTTCCCGCCTTAGAACCCCTTTAGTGATCTGATGCTGATTGGTGCAAGCTATAAGTTCGTCGTTGTATTCAATAAATTTGTTTTTGCTTTTTAGTTTTACTTTAAAAAAGACGCTGGCGTTTTTTTTTTATGTTGATATCATGGAATGAGCAGGGTTGAAAATTTTCAGGTGTTCGATAGAGAGGAAAATAAGGCTTAGAATGAACAAAACAGAATTCAGAACCTGTTTTTTTTTTCTTGTACTGGAAATCAATCATTTTTGCAAATATATTTCGTTCAAAACGAACGAGCATGGGCATAGATGGTGTGATGACGGGAAAAAAAAACGACAGATCAAATTATGACATTATGTTCGCAATGGACAGGTGGTACGACATTTTTTATAATTCCTTCTAAAACATTTTTGGAACGTTCAATACTATTGCTATCAAAATGTTTTAAGTAATCGGTTCATTTGGCAAAAAAAAACGCAAAAAACAAGGACAAAATTGCTGACGTTGAGGTCACTTGTTTTTGAAACTGACACTACTGCGATTCAACTGTATCCATTGTTAACGACCAATCGTTTAAAAACACTACAAATACCAATTACTGTCTCGGTCTGTGATTGTTATATAGGGTGTCGCAAGTCACCAGGCTCGATCTAAAATGGACTGTAAAAATCGACGCATTTGCAGCAGCAATCTAAACTTTTCGTCAAAGGTGTATTTCACAGGTCCGGTTTTTCTTGTGCAATTACAAAGCAGTAGCTGTAAAAAAATAGGGCCAAGAGAACTTGCCAGGGTCTACGGCGGGTGGCAACGCAGACGATCCAAGTCCGAGTAGCGGAGTGTGTTTGGCGTTCGTATTGATAGGTGGCGCTACCTCCCTATCCGCGCCGCCTCGTGACCACCGTTGGTTTATTAAAATGAATTAAATTTTTTTTGAAATGTACCTTTTGTTGAAAAAAATAAATGCAAACAATAAACAAGCGAGTAAAAAAAATAATAGCGCCTGCATAACGATGGAGCTTTGCTGCCAACGGATTTCGTCGTGTCGTCTGCTTTCGCTGGTCGGCTGTACCCAACGTTAGTAGATTAACTCAGTTACGGAACTGCCTGGAGCGCTGCATGTGAAGAGTACCCCCGCACTCACACGACTCGCCGGAGTCGCTCGACGCGCCGCCGGACGGCTGGCACTGGTAACTGAATCGGGATACGTTCGTTTCAACGTTACTAAAACATAAAAACCAACCAAGAAAAAACCCTTTTTGTAGTAACTTTTGCTGGAGTTTAGTACGAAATGGGGGGCGCGTGATGTTTTCTAAAATTCTTAGTTTTAAGGTTTTGCAGAACAATTAGTATTGTTTTTTATACAACCATGCCTCAGCGGGGATTTCAGGTAGCCGCGTCCCGACCTAGGCGCATTTTTAACTTCGGTGGTATCGACCCGTCCGCTTGGGGATAGGGGTGGCACCCTGTAACCTCCTACCGTATCTGTTTCGGCTCTGGCCGATTGGAGCCAAAATAGCTGTCACATGCAGTTCGTCGAGTGACCGCTGCGGAAATGGCGGCGTTGTGATCGCCATTTGGCGCTTCAGCTGTGCTCTTTGGAACACAGCTATGAAACAATATAGATGGCGCTTCGAATGACGCAGGCGGATTAAGTGAAAGGTGAGGGGGGGGTACCCCCTTCCGCAAGTTCCACAGCTGAGACTAATCTAATGATGTTGGCTGCACCTTCGGACGCTGCTCCCGACGCCATCTATCAGTACGAACGCCAAACACACCCCGCACCTCCACTTCGTCGTCTGCGTCGCCGCCCGCCGTAGACCCAAGCAAGTTTCTCGGCCACATTTTTTTTACAGAAGAGCTATGCTTTATAATTTTACAAGAAAAAACCGACCTGTGAAATACACCTCTGACGAAAAGTTTAGATCGCTACGTAGAGGCGTCGGTTTTGGTCAATTTTGGATCAGGCCTGGTGGCTTGGGTCACTATATTTGTGTTCCACTCTCTTGAATAATGATAGCTGCAATTTTGTACACGTTTCTCGAAAAATTAATTGATCAAATTTACTATTGTTTCCAAATTATTCATTCAGATTACATGATTACTTAAGAAGAAAAGTAACTGGCTGTTACTTGAAAAGCCGACAATTTCATGGTTGTAAACTTATAGAAACAAAGAGTGACATTTAGAGGAAAGAAAACTAGCAACAATTTCAGTAACTTTTGTACCTTAAAGTAATGAAATTACTATCGTGATTACTTCCACAACAAATCTATTCGAATTATTAAAGTATACTCCAAATAGGTTATCAATTGATAATTTGAGTACTTGTATTGAGTACCAGTGGCGTACATATCTTCTGTTCCAATTTTATGTAGATGAATAAATAAATAAATACAGAATTGTAAATGAATCCCACAGCTTTATGTAATTTAAAAAAGTAAATAGATTTTGGAAAAAAAATACGTCAGCTCACAATATACTTGCGATGATATTGGTTAAGCGCCATTTCAACTGTTACTCATTAATGGCCCAAAAATGGTAATTAAGATTTTCATTAATGACGGACTGTGCCGTCAGTTAGATAACGCACGTTTTTGAAGAAGTGTTCCTAAATATGTTTGTTTATTTATAAAACGTGTGCTGACATCGATATGTCCCCCGTGTCTCTTCAAAAGTAGAAAAAAAAACTCTATTCACATCGTTGTTTTAAATCCGGTGGTCATGACTCAGGTGCTTTTTGTTCAAGCAAACCGTCGAAACTCTGAAAACGAATTTCTAGAGGTTTCAAAGAGGTAGTGGGGAAGACTGTTCGGAAAACGGTTCGATTGGTATGATTTGCGCCACCTCTATGTGCAACATTATGATTCATACGTGTTTTTTATTTTGTTAGATCGTCCGAGGCCACCATCTCCGTGGAGACGGCTGCAGAAAACGACTGGAATAGCTCATTTTTTATCTCTTATTTTCACAAAAATTTAGGAGAACAAGAGCTCGATTTCGTTTACGGAGAATTGTAAATCCTGAGGCGTTTTTGTCGAATTTTTTACGTGGTGGTCCGACAACACCAATAGTCTCTTCGAGAGTACTTTTATTTTAAGTTTTTTTCCCCACATATTTGTACCCAAACGGGAGTCTGCCTTCACCGTACTGTTTTGTTTTCATCCGGTTTTTTGTTTGGCATGAATACGACTCCAATATGTGGTCAGGTTTAAGTTTCGTTGTTTTTGCTTCTGCAGAAACAGACCGGCCGTTTGCCCCGTCAGGCGGGAAGAAGGGGAACTCGACCAAAATCTTTAAATTCAGGGCGCAGCGCTGTCCTGTCACCGCGCATTTGCCACACGCGCTCTTTGCGAAAAAAAACTTAAAAATCAACAGAACAGTTTGAGCAATTGTTTACGTACACGAGGGCATTCAATTTTTCCTTCTTGTTTTTTTTTTACTTTTCCTATTTTGATAGTTATTTTTTTTGTGATTGGGATCGTCTCGTTGGATTTGTTCTCTCTTTTTGACTGCTCGGTTCAACTGATCCTTTGTTCGGACCTGAATCGGGAGGAGCAGCGCCTC
>JAZHYW010032591.1:0-104827 GCA_037355805.1 Ixodes ricinus
AAAACAATAAAAAATACAATTTTGCAATACTCGACCAAGGATATGTGATATTTCAAAGGAAACAAGCGCTGCATATACACAACTTCGATCTGCGTTCATGGTGCACTGGCGAACAGGCACCCATAGATTTGTCTTTATAGCGCAACAAAACGTTTGCCCAAGTGTATGTGCCCTTATAAAAGGGTGTATGCACTGGTCGCCTTAGATATGCACGCAGCCTTTTTCCATGTTATGGGCGCGAGGTTCCACCAAGTCTATTTTAGATTGTAAACAAAGTTCTTTATGGCAAAAAATGTCAATGTAAGCACAGTTCGCGCCAATGACGACTTGTAAATAAACTGCTCTAGAAAACCACTCACTCGCGGTCGGGCAGGTGTTTTACGGGAGACAAAAATATAGTTAGCGCTCAAACAAGTTGTTGTGAGCGTAATAAGACTACTAAAAAACCCAAAACTGTTGAAAAAAAAAAAAAACTTGCGAGAAAGATGTTCATATTCCAACGCATGGCCGTTACGTCTACGCAGCTGCGGTGGATCTGCTATTGGCAGGGCGTATGCGCAAGCTGTCCTCCTTTTGAACAACTTCGACGACTGCAGCAGAGACAAACGCAGCTAGCATTCTCGTCTACCTTCTAATCATTTCAACAAGAGCTCAAAGTACTGACGCACCCGCGCGCACTCGTCTCCTCTCCGTCAGATTGTGACCGAAAAGGTATGTTCAAATCGCCGTTAAAGTTTCGGCCTCTTTGCGTTTTTGGCATTTCTCTCGAAACATTACAAAGAACAATGGCTCCGAGGAACCGAGCGTCTTACACAGCTTACAATTCAACATACATAACTCATGATTCTTTTTAACTATATTACTTCTACGGGTATTCCCATAAAACTCTACAGGGTTTTTTTCTCCGCACAAATTAACTATGCCTCGATGGACGTTCATTCTTCGCCTAAAGGTAGCGCTAGAGATTTGAACCAGGTGCATAATTTCAGCACGAACCGATATGTTATTCAAAGGTTAGAGGTGATTTTCTGAAAATTTAAATGGAAACCTTTGTGACCCATTTTCGACTATTTTCGGTTTCTTATGCTATTGTACTCCATGTGTTCGAGAGCTCCGTCGGCCATCGTTTCCCAGTGACATTTATAAAAAATCACTTATAACTTATAAATAAAATATCGGTTCACCCTGAAAATTTGACGTCTGGTTCCGACCTCAAGGGCTTCCATCGAGCGGGGAATGAGCATTGAGCAATACGTAGTTTATGTTCGTGGTAAACAAAAGAAACAGAAAAAACCTATGAAGTTTTTTGTTTCGTGAGCACCCTGTATCTTCAACGGTACCTCATAATTCATCATTTTAGAGTAGATACAAATAGAAGAAATAAAAAAAGTCATTTTTGGTAAGGACAAGTACCTCCGTAAAAGGTATAACGCGGGAAGATTACATATATTCATCATCATGCGTAAAAGTACATTTTATTGTGCGTCTTATCAATAAACCCTGTAAATATAAAAATTGCATGAAATATCTAGCTGAGCATAACATATTATAAGTGGTCTACTAAATGCAAACAAATACATAATCCTAATTTAAAACAGTCATCTCACTGAAGTATAAAACTGTCAAAAAAGCGCTAAATAAACGCCTAATTAAAAAAAAACGTTGAGAACAATTTAATAACGTAAAGTACAATCGAACAGTCAGGAGTTTACCTTGCTCGGTCATATGGTTCTCGTCCTCTGTAAATATTTAAGTCATGAAACGTTTACTGCAGGGCCGATGTGAGAGATGAGACGCAGACACCTTGAGATCCTTATGATCCTTACTATAGCCACTTGCGCTCCGAACAAAAAATGGAGTTATTCTGTCGAGACGAAAATCGATTTTATAAACTACCATAATACCGAACTTCCCCGGCAAAGCCTTCAGGCTATGAGACACGCCATGTAAATACGGAAGACTAACAACACTTCTCTTATCAATTGCGTCAGCTCTTCCGACAAAACAGCGCTTTAATTACTCAAGGGTAATAGAAGATACAAACACACTAAGATAACCAGCCAAAGACAGTCTACGTAGTTGTTTTACCAGCAACGGGACCCAGACGGTGCACCCAGGAGAACTTTAGTGAATTAAATACCTACATATTTGACCACTCACTGCTTTACAATTATCGAATGACAACTAAGCCTAGACAAAAGGGACTTAGAGTCATCTTTTCAAAACTCCCAGCAGAAACAATTTTGAACAAAAGAACGGATTCCTCAAAAGTGCAAACGACCACCATGGGCCTCTTCCACTAAAAAGGATATCCCAGGCGCCACTTGCGAAACTGGGCCTTGACGAGATCTCCAACAGCCGATCCCAATGTGCTCACATATATATCGTCTACCATTACCTACGAGTTAGCACAGCAGTAGACAGAAAACTGCGTAAGCGACTTTGCCACAGAAAGGTCGATAATCCTTCGATTTATTTCAGACAAGACGGGGGCGTATCCGGGAATCTATGCTGATCCCACTTTTTTTGTTTGGAAAAACAACTTCCTTTAATGATCGTCACTGTAGACCTTAAATAAAGCTCGACCAGGTTAAAAATCCTCCGAAATCGATACACGACTGTGACTGAACACGTACTAAATTTTCATCAAGAAACATGTTTTAGTCCCACGAAACAAAATACAATAATTTAAAGTGTAAAACAAATCCCTAATATTTAACGAAAACACCTTTACCGAATTACATTTAAACGGTTGAGTATAAGTCAGCAACTGGTCGACATTCTTCCACGCAAAAAGGATTTGCGCACTAAACGCCCTCAAGACAACCTAGGATTAAAACCAGAAATTGTTCCCTACCAAGAACAGCACTCTTCATTAACTATCACCTCAAAGGCAAATCAACTTTGTGCCTCTAAGCAATAACTTTACGCATAACGAACTTTTATTAGCACTCATAATCCTGTTAACCACGGACAGAAACTGCACTTTTGTTTCAAAAGTTTCGTTCTAGAAAACGGATAAGACCAGCGCCGATCTTTTTAACGAAAGAAAAAGGACAGCCAACCGCCTTGGAATGGCATGTGTTCGCGCACCTAGTGAATGGAGGGGAGCAGAGAGGAAAAAAGATGCCCACCGTGAAAAGGAAAAATTCGTAGCTCTAATAAATAATGACAGGGGAAGAAAAGGGATACTGGTATATCCCTTAAGTATTTTTGTACAATGTTGCACACCCACAGAATGGCGAGGTTGCACACGTGCGAACTGTCTCGAAAAGGCTAACATGTCCACCCTCTTTGGGGGTACTTACATACTTCAAAAGGGGCGTCGCATATGTGACGAGAAATTACACCCATTAAAACCTTTGTTTAAAGTAATATATATTTATATATATATATATATATATATATATATATATATATATATATATATATATATATATATATATATACTATATATATATATATATACTATAATGATAATTCTCCTCAGTCACTCAGTCGAGCCGTCCCGTTCTCAGTTCCCGTCGTCTTCTTCCTCTTTCACTTTCTTATCGTAGCACTCTCCCCCTCCCACTGAAAAAAGAAACAAAAGTGGTAATCTCTTTTAACAATACAGTTAATGTCATCTTGATCGTAGTCCGTCTGCAAAAGATGTCCACATTCTTTACGGAACTTGGACTTGGCGCGCTCGTGGGATGTATAGCTTGAGATGCGATACGTGCTCAGGAAAGCAGCGGTGTGTGCCGGGAGGTCGTCCATCAGTGAGGTCCTCGAGGTAGTAGGTGACAGGCCCTCTCCGTTCCAAGATTCGATAAGGCCCTCGGTATCGGGGAAGAAGCTTAGCAGCTCTCCCGACAGACCGCAAGGTCCGTCTCGCCAGAACTTTATCTCCAATTTGAAACTCGTGCACATTATGGATACCGGCCTCTGACATATTGCCAGTCTCTTCCTGACTTCGCCGAATGGCGTCCCGTGCCTGTCTACGAATTTCATCAAGAGAAGCACGTTGAGTGTCCCTGCAACGTTGTGTCCCGTTCACCCCAAGCCTTGTCTCAATAGGCAGCGTCACGTCACGACCGTATAAGAGTCTGAACGGTACTTCTTTTGTGGTTTCTTGCTGTGATGTGTTCAGTGCGAACATGGCGTGTGGGACAAAGTTATCCCAATTAGTATGCGTGGAGTTTACATAGGCAGACAAGATATCTGTAAGTGTACGGTTGTTCCTCTCAACTAGACCGTTCGTTTGAGGATGATACACGGATGTCGGAGAATGTCGTATGCCATGTTTCGCCAGACAGTTTCTAAAATGGTGAGACATGAACGGTGTACCACGGTCTGAAATTATTGCGCGTGGCGGGCCATGTCTCAGAACAATGTTGACATCAATAAACTTTTCTAGGAAATCTGCGGTAGCATCTGGCACCGCTAGGGCCTCTACCCATTTGGTTAAGTAGTCAACTGCGACTATGACATAACGATTTCCGCTCCGGGATTTCGGAAAAGGTCCGAGAAAGTCAATTCCAATTAGCTCAAACGGATGTTCTGGAGGTGTGACTGGGCAACGGGGTACGTCCCACTTAGTAGTAGATGTCTTCCGGAACTGGCAGTGTTCGCATGTCTGAACGTGTCGAACGACGTCTTGACGTAGGCCGCGCCACCAAAAACGTGCGGCGATCTTAGTGTAGGTCTTTTCTCGCCCAAGGTGACCTGCACTTGGAGCGTCATGGCATGCTTGAAGTATTGCCACCCGCAAGCTCACGGGTACAACTGGGAGCCAGACGGTGCCTGCTGACTGTCGTTTCTTTACGTGGCACAGGATATTATCGACAATCCTGTATGCTCGCAACAGGCCCGGTAATCGTCGTCGTGTGTCATTCAGTCTCTCGGTGGAACTTTGTTGGAGGATCGAGCGAATATTAGCTAGCTCAGCGTCGTTTACCTGTGCCGTGTACAAGTCTTGAATAGCAGAAATTCCCACAGGGTGGCGCGAAAGAAAGTCCGCATCTTGGTGAGATGATCCACTGCGATGACGAATTGAGAAGTTGTATTCCTGCAGCTGGAGTGCCCACCTTGCAAGCTTTGGCGTCAGGTCCTGCTTGGATTGCAACCATTGCAATGCGGCATTGTCCGTTACTACCGTAAAATGACGACCATAGAGATATGGACGAAACTTGCTGACGGCCCAGACCACGGCGAGACATTCCAGTTCAGAGGAATGGCGTCTACTCTCACAATCGTCTAAATGTCGACTAGCGAAGGCCAAAACTCTTTCGATGCCGGATGAATCCTTTTGGAGCAGTACTGCCCCCAGACCATCACCGCTAGCATCGGTGTGCAGGATTGTCTCATTAGTCTCGTTGAAGTGTGCTAGAACGGGAGGGTTTAGCAAGGCATGCTTGATGTCTGCAAATGCCTGAATTTGAGCCTCCCCCAGGTCCAGGTGGTTGTTTTCCGTAGAAGGATGGTTAGGGGTCGTGTTCGTCTCGCGAAATCTTTTATGAAACGCCGAAAATAGGACGCGAATCCTATAAAGCTTCTTAGCTCTTTGATCGTTGTCGGAGCTTGATATTCTGCAATGGATCGCACTTTCTCAGGATCGGGGAGGATGCCTTCCGAAGTGATCGAGTGTCCCAAATATGTGACTTGTCCAAAGCCGAAAAAACACTTCTTAGCCTTCAGTTTAAGTCCAGCATCAGATAGAGCCTGCAGTACAAGACGAAGTCGGCGCTGATGCTCATCGAATGTAGGGGCATAAATGATGATATCGTCGAGGTAGACCAGGGCCATTGTCCATTTGAGATGACCGAGCACTTTATCCATTAGCCGCTGGAATGTGGCTGGAGCATTGGTGAGTCCGAATGGTAACCGATTGAATTGAAATAGGCCGTCAGGTGTTACGAAAGCGGTTTTCTCTGCATCCTCGGGTTTTATGGGGACTTGCCAGTACCCGGAAATCAAATCAAGGGTGGTAAAAAATTTTGCGTTCGCGAGACGATCTAAGGCGTCGTCTAACCGGGGTAGTGGGTAGACATCTTGTTTAGTGACACTGTTGAGTTTCCTGTAGTCGACACAAAACCGAATAGATCCGTCTTTTTGGGAACTAGAACTACCGGTGATGACCACGGGCTATCAGATGGTGATATGACGTCTTGCTCGAGCATTTTGTGCACTTGTTCGTTGATGATCTGTCGTTCTGACGGGGCAACTCGACGAGGATGCTGATGAATGGGGTGAGACATTCCTGTATCAATTGAATGCTCAAGCAAAGAAGTGCAACCCAAGTCATTGGAGGAGGTTGCAATAACGTGTCGAAATTCCTGAAGTAACGTTCGGAGGGATCGAGCTTGTTCCTCCGTCAGGTGAGGACCGAAATTCAAGTCGTTCCATGCTGTTTCGTTAGATGGACTTGAAAAGCCCATGTTGTCGACTGGGATAACAGTCGAAACAGTCCGGGAATAGGTTTGACGAGTTACTGTTCCCAACTTCTCTCCGCGACTAATGCTTGTGTCGGTGGATCCGAAGTTGATGACGAGGATTTTGGTGTGACCATCTTTACAGAGAAGAATGCTTCTCGGAGCTGCCATTTCTTGACCGGGCAAGCACTTCAGATAAGGATCGAAGATTACATCTCCACAAAATCGTTCCGACACAACGGCGTTTACCCATACTCCAGAGTTTGCTGGGACAATTGTTCGTCTGGAGACGACTGCAGTAAGTTTAGTGCCTTTTCGGGTAAACCTATGTTCATTGATGATACGCGTTTTCATTGCTTGCCAACAATATTGGCCGAAGGTAAGAGAAAACGTGATGAACCACGTGATGAACTGAGCGAAGTGGGTCAGCAGGCCATTTTGATATCTGGCAGGTTCATCTTGCGAAACTAACGTCTTTGACTTCGGGTTACTTGGGAGAACCATCGCTGTTGTCTCAATGAGGGGTATGTCTGATTTGAAACTGATAGTCAGTCCGGTCTTTTTGCACCAGTCACACCCAAGAATGACCGGATGTACCACATTTGTGACGGAAACAAAATCATGTAGCAGTTGTGTTGCTTCTCCAACCATTGTCAAGGACATTACGCCTGCGGATTTTAACTCGGAACCATTGGCAGAAAGGAGCTTGGTGGTAGTTGCTGCCTTGAGATTGGTTAGCAAGCTTGCTACAACTCGACTATCAATAATGCTCACTGCTGACCCAGTGTCCACCAGAGCACTAAACTGCTGGTTGAGTTCCGCAATATGTATAGATACACATGGTGGTGAGTAATGTTTAGGGATATTTACTGATGTTTGTGTTTCTGCAGTTATGCCTAAGGTAACGTTGGGGACTGGATGAACTACTACCGAGCCCTGCCCCGATGGCTCGCGGAAGCGTTTCCCGGACGTGAAGTTTCATGGGGTTCATTCGGGCACTGTCGAGCAAAATGTCCGATGCCACCACAGCGGAAGCAATGTTGCGGCCGCGACGACTCGTGGTGGTTCATCATGGAGAAGGTGCTGATAGCTGTAGTACGTGCTGCCCTTTCCGTAGAACGAAACGCGGCTTCTGTTTCAACTGCTTGGACTAAAGCTGGTCGCAGGGTCGTTGGGCGTTCAAGGCGTACAATTGGTTGAATCTGGACATCACCAATGCCGTCCAGAAATCAAGCTGTAGCCAGGGTACTTATGGTGTCGGGGGAAGAGCTTGGAAAGGATTTTCGTGCAAGACGTTCGATGCTGGCTGCCAGCTCTGGAAACGTTTCGCCAGAACGTTGACGGCGATAGCGCAGTTCCGCATAGTGAAGTTGTTCAAGGTGAGAGTTGCCGAACCGAGCGTCCAGGGCAGCGATTAAGGTAGGGTAGTCGTGAAGGAGGTCTGCTGGGATAGTCTCTAAGATTTCGACGGCCTTCCCCCGGAGGTAAGACACCAGCGCTCTTGCTTTGTTTGAGACGTTCCAGCCGTTGACTTCTGCGATCGTTTCAAACCTGCATCTGATAGGCTTCCCAGGAAACTGTTCCGTCAAATGGTTGTGGTTGCAATAGAAATGCGCCGTGTGCCGCACTACCTTGAGGAGCCGTACTGCCTCGGAAAAGTTGGGGTGCGGACCCGGCTTGTTGTAGTTGATTTCGGAGGGCCTGGACTTCCAACTGTAACTGGCGCACCTGGACTTCCGTGGGATCCTGGTTTGCAGCGCCCAAAGCAGATTGATCTTCCAGGTCTCGAACGTCATCATCGTTGCGGTCTCCGGCGTAGGAGTGAGAGCGGGTGAGAGACATACCCCAGCGCTGCCACCAAAACAGTAACGATAATTCTCCTCAGTCACTCAGTCGAGCCGTCCCGTTCTCAGTTCCCGTCGTCTTCTTCCTCTTTCCCTTTCTCATCGTAGCAATATATATATACAATATATATATATATATCTGCTCCGTCTCGTTCCCCGACGAACTAATTTCGAGGGACACTTATTATTTACATATTTAAACATCTGGTAGTGAAGCAATCATAGGTTTGTTGTTTTTTTGCCAGAGAAACTTTGACCATCTTTTTTGTCGCGGGCGGCCGAACATAGGTAGTTCAGGGGACGCCAGACACTTACAATAGGTTTTCAGACTCCCTGTAACCAAGCAAGAAAAATGCATCGGTGTTGAGACAGGTGCCAAACATTATTCAGTCTTTAGTAACCAAACAAAAATAGTCCGACCGGTGCCAGATATATGGCATGCTTATTTTGAGTCCTGGCAGTCAAGCAAAAATGGTGCATCAGTGTCCAGCCGCGTGCCAATCATCTTTTGAGCAGTGGTAGCCCAGCGCAAACGATTCCTTCGAGTGTAATCCACTTGAGAGATATAATTCGAGCACATGAAACCGTGGCAAAATCAAGTATCTCCATCCTGACAAGTACCGATCATCTTCTGACCACTGGCGGCCAAGTACGAAGGATCTTTAGAGGGGCCAATTAGCCGGCAAAATGTTTTTTTACACGGGTAATCATGCAAAATAGCCAATCAATGTACTCTCAAGTATCGATGATCTTCTGACCAACGGCAGCCAATCCTAAATGGTCTAAAAGGGGGGGGGTGTATTTACTCGCCAGAGATATTTTGAGTATCGTTAGCCGGGCAAAACTAGCTTACCAGTGTCCAGACATGTACTGATAATCTTCTAAACAGTGGTGGCCGAGCATAAACGGCTTATTAGTAGGGAAAGGGGGGGGGGGCAACCACTTGCCGGAGATACTGTGAGCGCCGGTAGCCAGGCAGCATTAGCTCGTCAGTATTCAGATACGTACCTATGATGTTGTGATCACCAGCGGACAAGCCCAAATGGTTCATCGGGGGCCAATTACTCGCCAGAAATTATTTGAGAACCGGTAGCCGAACAAAAATCGCTCGGTGGTAGTGTCAAGACAAGAACCGCTCATCTTCTGACCACTGGCGGCCGAGCGTACAGGGTTTATTGGGTGCGCAATTGCTTGCTGCAAATATTTTAAGCACCGGTAGCCGAGCAGAAACAGCTCATCAGAGTCCACACAAGTATCGATCAACTAATGAACATTGGCGGCCAAAGAAAAATGGAGGTGTTTCCGACCAGATGCTTTCCGGTCATCTTCTGATCACCGGTAGCTAACACCTTGCCATTTTTCAAACGCTCCGGAGAACGGCCAAAGAATGGCCAGAGGCAGAATTCAATTTGTGGGTTGCCTGGTGATTAGCACGGGCGTTTCAGTGCCAATCGGATGGGTCTTTGCTCTTCAGAGCTCTGCTTTCAAATCTATAGTGGAACCAGCAGAGACCACTACCGCGTTGTTGCGAAGAATCGCGTCGTCGACGAGGATTATGGCGTCGAGACAAACTACGATGTGGCGGACGATGTTAGTCGTTTCGCGTTATGCTGAGTGCGGCCATGGTGGTTTTCAGAGCGTCGATGCGGGCCTCCAGGGGTTGATGGAGGAGCGCTGGTAACTGCTCCTACAAACACTCGACAGGTTTCGCGCAGCATACTCGGCAACGTGTTCCGCCATCCCGGCGAGGCAATCTAGGGTCAGTTCTGCTGCTGGTGCAAAATCATAGGGACCCCTTAGGGTGACTGTTGAAGAAACGAATTCCGTGGAATATAAATTTTGGGGTCAGAGCTTGCTCACCTAGCAGCTGGGGCATGTGCTGAGGCAGCTAGGAGGGTCGCTGGTCGGCCACCTCCTCGAAGGTAAGGTGCTGTTGTATCCGCGATTTATCAGATGCTGTTTTTCTACTGTCTGTTTGGTGTGGTCATAAGCGTTCACGAGAGGAAGAAGGTCCAGGACTTCGTACAGGTCATCGGCTACTTGGATGGGAATATTACAAAGCACACCGTCGTAGCAGGATTTCTAATTTGTTGTGCACACCAAGTGAAACTGGGATACCACTTGTGAAAAGCAGATGCGGATATTCTTTGTCCGGAAATGTGGAAGGCGGAGCTGCGTGGCGGAGATAGTTTCATCGCCGCTCTGAGAGTTGCCTCTGCTCCGGTCCATGTTGCTCTGACGTCCGGAATGCTAATTTTTAAGTGGTGTTATATTTTTTGTTTGGCAGTGTATTTTAATTACTTTTTTTGGAAAGTATGCAGGACAGTTGGTAGGACGCTAGTGTGCGCATTCTTGTCACCGTCCTCCACAGGGAAGAGGAAGGGGTGAGAAAGAGATAGTATAGTAGAGGATGTGAGAGGTAAAAAATATTTCAGAAGTTCAATGTCCACACCTAATAACACAATCATAGAAGCGCCAACACTTCAACGTCAAGCCGCTGGAATGGTGGTATGATCGTGATTTATCTTCATCCCAGAGGAAGAGGTCAGCTGTGCCGATGCCGTGGCGTGTGCCCTCTAGGTGTCCTGCGGCAACGCAGTTTTCTGGAGGTTCGGAAGTCCGGCAGGAGGGTGCGAAGATGATTAAGTCGTGTGCTGAGAATGTTGTCTTTCTTGCTTGACGTGTTTATGTGGTACTGCGCTTTCGTTTCTGTTCGGCCTTTCGTCACACTACAGGAAGTTTAGTAGCACTACAGAAGGTCTAGTAAGCCAGTGACCCCTAAGAAAGTAATAAAGTGCCTCAGAGCCCTGTCGTTGTTTGCTCTCGGTCCTCTTGGCCGTAGCATTTCTTCCTCAGTGTTGCAAGGTAATCCGAGGGCGGTGTACCTTGCACGGAGCTGTGTTCTTTGGTCATCTAGCCTCGTGCAGTGCGCCAGGAGGTGTGCTGCGTCCGCCGGTACACTGCATTCTTCACAGTTGTGGTCGATGTGCCTCCTGAGGCGGAGCAGCCAAACCGGCGTGAACGCGCTTCCCGTCCTGAGACGGTGCAGCACGGCGACCGTCGCCCTGTCTAAAGCCACATGGGATCCTGGTTCGCCGTTCCCCCGACGCGATGCCTGGGTCTGGGTGCTGGCTGGTTATCTTTCTCCGTATAAGGAGCTTGGCGTCCAAGCGAGTAACCGCGGATGTCGGGCATGTGAGGTCCTTGTGTGCTTGTGATGCAAGCTGGTCGGCAATTTCGTTTCCAGAGATGCCGCAGTGACTAGGTAGCCACTGGAATGCCAGCGTGTGTCCTAGTTGTTTGAGTCTTATGGCATTATTCGCCACGACCAGCGCAAGGGGAGGAGCACGGTGAAGGCTCCCGAGCAGAGCAAGTGCAGCCTGGGAGTCGCTGAGGAGGACCCACCTTCTTGTCGCGCTGTTCTTTGCGATAATGCCGCGCACAGCCAGGCCAATCACGGCTAAATTCAGCGGTCGTCGATGAGGCGTGAAACAAGAGTTTCTCCGTGAGCCAGGTCTCTTCTGTTTGGAAGTACGCGGCCGCGGTGGCCGTCTTGTCGGTAAGGTGAACAGAGAATAGAAGAGTTTGAAACGGCCGGCCCGGAGCTTAGGCAAATGTCTTCTATTTTTAACTGTAGTTGCAATGGTGTTGTGTACTCGGACACCCGCCATGCGCTCCGCGAGTGAGACTGACGAGCCCAGAAGCGCATGCCTTGCGCCGGTGCTTGTGACCGGATTCTGACTGACGTCGGCGATCCAAAAGCGCCGCTCTTCAAGAATAAACCTTCGGGTTTCCACCATCCATGCGCTTTGCTTCAGTGACGACGAGGATGGGATGCTCCACGCCCTGGTCGCTCACAGTTCGTCTAACCGAGACATCGTGCGACCGATCGAACAAGACTTACTGTGAGAAGACCGAAAGCTGCGAATGCTTGTGGATACGGGATAACCAGTGAGCGTGATGCCCAAGAGCGTTTTCAAGAGACATCACAAGTGGTGGTCGGCGTTGGAAAAGCCTCCCCTTCGCTTGTCGTGCTTCCTGGGGCCACTGCCGGTGCTCGGTAGAATTTCCATGAGGGTCCTGCATGGGCAAGCACTGGTGAGGAGCGTTCTGGTCGTTGTAGATTGCGAAGGACCCTTACTGTGTGGCCGAAACAAGATTCAAGCGTTCCAAGACGTTGGTGCGTCGCTGATAAAAGTGGAAATGCCCTTTCATGTGAACGATCTGCGCGGAGACGCCCCGGTGCAGAGAATGCTGGAGGAATTTGCTGACGTCTTCGAAATGAAGTTGGGCTGCTGTGAAGGTCCACCCGTGAAGCTATACAAGAAGGAAGGTGCTCTCCCCCGCTTCTGCAAGGCGCGTCCGGTGCCATACGCACTTCGTGAAAACGTGACGGCGGAAATCAACCGTCTAGTGGCAGATTGGGTGCCCTCCCCGAGCCGTATTTCGTAGTGGGCTACACCAGTTGTGCCGGTCGCGAAGAATAACGGTGATATAAGGCTGTGCGGCGATTTCAAGCTAACGGTCAACCCTGCTACACACCTGGAGCAGTATCCACTGCCGAAAATTGACGACTTTTTTGCATCACTGTACGGTGGAGAGGTATTCAGCACGCTCGATTTACGCAATGCGTACAATCAGCTTCCCCTCGACGAGGAGGCTCGTTAGATGGCCGTGTTAAACACGCACCAAAGCTTGTACCGCTACAACCGTTTGGATTTCGGCATCGCGTCCGCCCCAGCCCTGTTTCAGCGCCGCATCGAGTCACTTCTGCACGGCGTTCCCCGTGTTAAAGTATATCTGGACGACATCATCGTCGCGAAAACAGAGAACGATGCATCGACACTCCGGCAGGTGCTTCAGCGGCTACGGGACAGCTGCGTTAAGTTGAACCAAGCCAAATGCAAGTTCCAAGAGAAACAAGTGCCGTTTTTGGGACACAAGATTGACGCCATGGGTCTGCACCCTCAGCGAGACAACCTCGAGGCAGAGACAGCAGCGCCGAGACCGACATCGGTAAGCCAGCTGAAATCCTTCCTGGGGTTACTCACGTATTATGCCAAATTTTTACCCAATCTGGCAACGACCTTGGCTCCGCTATATCGGCTGTTGGCAAAAGGTGCACCATGGCGGTGGGGTCAAGACCAAGAGACAGCCTTCCAAGAGGCGAAGCACTCTATGGCTGACGCAAATTTTCTGGTCCATTACGACCCCGGAAGCAGTTGCGGCTGGAATGTGATGCATCACCGGTCGGACTCGGCGCGGTGCTGTCACATCGCATAAACGGAAGGGATTTCCCGATTGCGTTCCGTTCAAGGACACTGACATCAGCTGGAACGCCATTATTCTCAACTCGAAAAGGAGGCGCTGGCCTTGGTATTTTGAGTTTTAATGTTTCGAGATTATCTCTTCGGAAACCACTTCAGACTGCTGATCGATCACAAGCCACTAACGGCACTCTTTCATCCGGAGGGGCCAATTCCCCAAATGGCGGCGGCCAGAATTCAACGGGGGGCATTGCTTCTCTCAGCGTAACAGTACGACGTCGAGTACCGGAAAGGGCAGCAAAATGGTAATGCCGACGCCCTTAGTCGCTTGCCTTTGCCGGGACAAGGGGATGAAAGCAGTAGCGAGCTTAAGGAGTACGTGTTGTACAGTCAGCCCTTAGATGACCGAACTCTGTCTGCATACCAGTTGGCGGCCCTGACCACCGAGGACGAGGTTCTCCGGCAAGTAAAGATGTGGGCTCAAGGCGGGTGGCCCCCAGATTTGCGCAAGGAGCAGCAGTCTTTCCAGCCGTACTTCGTCCGAAGGAATGAACTCACGGGGTTCCACGATCTGATCTACTGGGGTCATCGAGTGATTCTCCCGGAAACTGCGAGAGCGTGCATGCTGAAGGAGCTACACGATACCCATCCCGGGATCTCGGCAATGAAAAGTCTCGCCCGGACAGTGTTTTGGTACCCGGACTTAGACCAAGAAATTGAGAGACTTGCAAAAACTGCCCACAGTGCGTGCAGTGTTGGCCGATACCCGCGGCTCAGGCTCCATCGAAGTGGCCAGAAACTAACGAACGCTGGTGCCGCCTGCACATGGATTTTGCCGGTCCTGTGGACGGTCACATGGTTTTTGTCCTGGTTGATTCCGACACCAAATGGATTGAGGCTGTCCCAATGAAGACGGCAACAGCGGACACAACTATTGATGTCCTTAGAGGAATCTTCGCTCGTTTCGGCCTTCTTGAAAAACTGGTATCGGACAATGGCCCGCAGTTTTCAAGCGCGGTGATGGCACGATTTTTGAAAGAAAACCACGTGTGTCATCTGCTAACCGCACCATATCACCCGCAGTCCAATGGGTTAGCCGAGCGGGCTGTTCGCACTCTTAAAGAAGGCCTAAAGAAAAACAAAGACGACACTCTACAAAACCGGATTGCCAAGTTTTTATTTCGTTACCGGTGCACTCCTGTCAAAGACGGCAAATCGCCGGCTGAGTTGTTGCTGGGCTATAAACCGAGGAAAAGACAAACCAGCTTCTTCCCAAGCGATCGAGAGTCAGAGCACGCCGTGGTTCTCCCATCGTCCTCAATCACCAAATCACCGCTACTTGCTCCGGGAACGCACGTCTGGTCACGCCAGTATCAGCGGGGTCCAAGGTGGCTACCGGGAACTGTAACATCCACGCAAGGGAGGCGGATGGTCACGCTGAACACGCCAGATGGACAACAGCGGTGGCACGTGGACCAGCTGCGACGGCGAGACTCTGAGGAGACGCTGCGAACGCAGCTAGAGGCCAGCCACGCGCAACAGACCGAAGGCCCAACGGAGGATGACGATCTGGCGAGGCGGAAAACAGCGGAGGGCAGTGCCGGCTGCTCCAGTGACAGATCAGAAGCGGACCCAGCAGCGAAACCTGTCTTACCGACGCAGCCTGTAGCGGAGGACAGAACCGGCAATTCCCCTGAGAGGTCCGAAGCGGAGCTGGCAGACCTGGTGTTGCCCAGACGGTCAAGGTGCAAGCGACAGCCGCCGAATCGCTTGCATTTTTAGGGGGAAAGAGATGTTGCGTACTGGGACACCCGCCACGCGCTCCGCACGTGAGACTGACGAGCCCAGAAGCGCATGCCTTGCGCCGGGGCTCGTGACCGGATTCTGACTGACGTCGGCGATCCAAAAGCGCCGCTCTTCAAGAATAAACCTTCGGGTTTCCACCATCCTTGTGCTCTGCTTCAAAGGGATTCCAAGAGAATCCGCTGCAATCAGTTGACCCTTAATATACAGTGGCCTAGAATGCGCCAGTAAACTCGCCGCCCTCACACTCATGCTTCGATGTGAGGGGGTCTATGTTGGATATCTCTGAGGTCGATGGGGACACTGCTGTCGACACCTGTTGTCACCTCCCAATTAAAAAAAATATTCGCCATCCATTCATCCTGAAGCGTCCTGCATCCCTGCTTAGCACGAGTGCGTGTGTTTGCGTTCGGCTTCGGTGTTTGCGTTGAGTGAGTGACTGCCGTTTTTGTTTGCTCGTCTGCGTGACTTTTCCGTGAAGTCATTGCGAAAACTGTTGCCATTCGGCTTTGTTCTTTGATCCAAATTCAAGAATGCCTCATCAGCAGCGAAACTACTTCTTTACGCCTGGTTGTAAAACGGGATACGCTTGCGTGAAGAACGCGCCAAAGGTATCTTTGCTCAGGGTACCCGAAGACAAGGAGCGGCGAAAACGGTGGAATAAAACTTATATTGAGCGGCCAAGAAATTGAATGGGACCTCTTCTCTGTGCGAATTAAATTTCAAATTACAGAACGGAATTAGAGATTACGCGCCCGTCATCAACTGTGAAGACGTATGCGTTAAGCATGGGAGACTTATGCTTTTCGCCGACGTGGTTTCCACGATTCTTTCGAATCTTGCCATCTATCTGACGAAAAAAAGCACCGGCTTACACACGCGTATTTACGCACGCAATCGCAGAATCGTGCGGGAAATCTTGATGAGGAGTCGACCGCAGCGCCATCTTTCAATTTAATCATAAACCATCTAAGCAAGCTGTAGAGGTCGGGCGCGGTGATCCCACTACCCCATTCTAGGCAGTGTAGTTAAGCTGACATAGCAGCCAATACCACAAGAACCAGATATCGAGGTGGATGCTTTGAAGCGTTCTTCTGGGGAACGAGCACTGGCATAATAAGTGCACATCTCAAAGCCAGAAGCGGTGTCTAGCTCGCGCTTGTAGCCTTGGCTGTAGTTTCAGCTTAAAGGGCCTCTGACACGCCAAAAAACAATTTTTTTTTCATGCTAGGCGTTGAAATGGCATATCAGGACATTACAAAAAAGATTTTTTTCACTATAGAGTTGCGTATTCCGAAATTAACAGCGCAAGTAGGGAATCCACACAATCACACGTCACCACTTTGTCTTTGTGCGAGCTGCACAAAGAAACACCGGACTAGTTTTGTTCCGTGCACAGAAGGGGTAGTGTGTTCCTTTCCCGTCTCCTGTGGTAAACGATATATCGGCCAGACTGGGAGATGTTTAAACGATCGACTCCGGGAACACAGCAACAACATAAGTAGAGCCAACTCAGGACATTTAGGCCTACATTGCCGTGATTGCGGATGTGCGGCACATCTAGATAGGTGTACAGTGCTGGGCAGAAGCGGTAGCCAACTGACTAGAGAAATAGTTGAAGCAGAAAATATGGCCAGGGATAACGACAATTGTGTAAGCACTCAATCGCTCACTTTATCAGAAAAAGAATTGGCTTTTCTTGGTAGCTTATCTTATTAGCTCACATGAGTATCATTTAATGGGATGTAGAAGAAAAAGAAGCCAACTGTCATGAATATATCGAAAAGGCGTAAAAGAAAAAGAGGTGCTAAAAAAATATACATATATTTTGAGTTGTGAGTCAGCGCTGTGTGAGTGTCTTGTCTGATGTGAATGTATCCCTAAGTGTGATTTTTTTTGTGACCTGTGGTGACGTGTGTTTGTGTGGATTCTCTACTTGCGTTGTTAATTTGGAGACATGGAAAACCAACTCGCCCAAGCCGCCGTTTTGTCCAAAGTTGCGTGTTTTTTTTAATAAAAAATAGAAATACGAGGCCCAATTCAAAGTTCCCGCCGTGCCCTGTGACGTAACAGTGTACCCCGAGGTGTCGGGGCGGTCAGAAGGAGGCATCGACCTACGTCCCTAAAAGTGGGTTCACCGGAAGTCACGTGAGTTTCACTCCTCGTGCTCTCCGCGACCGCACCTAAGATTTTTTTTTATTCTGCTCTTCGTACGAGCGATTGTAGAAAACGAAGTTTCAGTTCCACTGGCTGTAGCTGTGCACCGTTGGTTAGTTTGCGTGCTGTAAAATTTGAGGACGAAGAGTCAGTGGATCGACGTGATGGAGGGCAATGATGAAAGCGCTGCGAGTACAAGCCAGTGTACAAGTGCATGCCGTCAGTCCGATGATACAGGGCTATACTGGGAGCAAAACAAGCTATCAAGATTTGAAAAAAAAATTTAGAACGCTCGCAGAAATTAAAATTGCTAGCATACGACACGCCCGATCGCATTGCGGAAGGTTCAGACACGGAGGTCGTTGAATCATCGGATGCTCTCCAGGCTAAAGATGCCGGCCGTCTAAAGAATACGAAATGGTTTGTGTACCAAGTACAAGTAAACGTCGAGCACAAAGTACGTATTTTGTCTAGAACATGAGTAAAACTTGTTTACTTGGTGCACATGCGGTCGATGTATGTCTCTCGGAAATGCATGCAGTGTGATCTCTTCTTCAGTTGCTGAAATACCGAGACAGTCCCTCACACAGCACCTTCTAGGCATTGTAGTTGATCACGTCAATTCACTGACTCCTCTTCTTCTACCTTTATAGCAGCAGTGAGCGATGAAAATCAAATAAAAGAAACCTTGTCTGCTTGGATCGCTCGTGGAAATGCGGAGAATAACAAAAAATATTAAAAAAATATTACACGCGCTCGCGGTAAGCACGAGGAGGGACACAACTCACGTGACTTCCGGCGATGCCTCCCTTCTGACCGCCCTGACACCTTGCGGTACACTGTTACGTTACAGTGCACGGCGGGAACTTTGAATTGGGCCTCGTATTTCTATTTTTTATAAAAAAAACTACGCAACTCTATAGTGAAACAATTTTTATGTAATGTCCTCATATGCCATTTCAACGCCTAGCATCAAAAACAATTTTTTTTTGGCGTGTCAGAGGCTTTTTAAGGGTGAATGGACCCAAGCTAGAAAGAAGATGATAGCGCGAGTTGGCGTGCTTGCAGAGCTCGGTTCTGTAGGGCAATCATTGTTTAATTTGGAGCGCAAGAAAATATTGTTGTCGTAGTGATTCAGGAATTCACAGCTGTGACCCTGCAATGTCGTACCAGCATTCATATTACCAGTGTGAATGTACCTTAACACAGATAGATCCCTTTGCAATCTGCGAATAAGCCAAACCTCTTTGATCGTGAGCACATACCACGCGCGGAAGATCGCGAACTGATTCGCAGCTGACCATAAAGTTTTCTCAGCTAAAAATCCCTTTCTGGCCATGCGAGTGGAGCATTAGTACCATTACGTCAACTTGATCCGCAACAGCGCGAGATGTGAAATCGATAAGATAAGCGAAAATACTTCTTATGTAGTATTTATTACTGAGTAGCTATGATGAAGGCCGTTCGGTAGTGGTTTACAATGTGCGGAACACGCAAACGCTTTATAGATGTATATTCCAGCGGAGATAAACGGAAAATATGGCGGGGTGTTGCCGACGTTGCCGCTTGCAATGGGCCGTTTTCAATATTCCATCAATTCCTATTGGTGGTAGCCGTTGTTTAAACACGTAGCTTTTCATTGGATCCGAGCTCTCGCCGAATGTTGACGCAGTGGTCGTGTCTAGTTCATGCTTGGAGTACGTGATCAGCCAATGACGGATATACCATTGCGTGGACTTTTGAAAAGGTTCCATTGCGGGGTCAAGATTGAATTCAAGATCCGACGAACTTCAAAGGTAGAAGAACCTGAGAACAGATACAGAAACATTGGACATGAATACGTTAACGCATGTCAAGGTTCCAAGCCTCCACTCCCGGTCCAGACTGAGCATACCATAGCGGGACGTCGAAGGCGCGGCCAGGAGGCTGCGTATGCGCTAGGAGATCTACTTGCGTCCCGCGTTTTACTATGCAAGGTGGCACGGACGCGGTCGTTGGTGTAGTAGGTGGAGCTGCGAAAGCGAATGGGCGCACCCTCTTTGAGGCGTCGCACGCTCAGAATAAATAGCCCGTGATAGCTTACGAAACACAGGGCATGTTTCAATACGTTCACCCTTCTTGTCTTCTCATTGGTTCTTTGGCGTTGTTATCGGATGATGCCGCAACATGATTGGGTACAGAGCAATAATAAGCAGCGATGGCAAAAGTCCTTTGAAAAAGTAATTAAATTATATTACAAATTACTTTGAAGAACAGCAAAAATATAATTATATTGCATTAAAAGTTACCGCTATAAAGTAATGACATTACATTATGATTTCCAAAAGCAATGAAAATTATTTTACATTACTTCTGAGTACCTCCATGTAGTAATTTTGCTGATGTTATTTAGTGTTCGCACCAAATCTCAGATATTTCAGTTTACATCGCGACAGCCTTATTAGCCTTAAAGTGAACTATAATGAAAGGTAGTTTTTCTGGCGCACACGACATAACTATTACACTTGATAAATAGCTTCTTCTTTAAATGTAACTCAAAGAAAGTCGACTCATCGATTTCGCTGTTCATTCAATTGTGAAGGTTCTTAGCTAAAAGGTGTTATGGTTCCGTTCTTTTTTAGAAGTTATAAGGAGGAAGGAAAACGTGAAACCGTTCCCTTCCCTTTGGACGCAATCTAATCCTAATCTCCTAAGAGCACCTGTTGACGTATTCCCGGTCAACCCTCTTAAGGAGTATTGTTCCCAAACACCCGAAGAGCCTATTTCATGGCGACGCTTCTGCCTAGCGAATTTGCTAGGCAGAAGCGTCGCCAGTTGAGGAAAGGAATGGCGCGAGCTGCCTAAATTATGTACTTTCCCAACAAACGGGTGGCGATATCTACTCGTTGGCTTATCCCGAAATAAACTTTAAAAGGAAAGGCACCTGCGAGCGGTGTCTGCTTTGTTCGAAACGTTGTGGTCAGTGACAAGGAATTTAGGGTAACTATACATTCTGGTCGTTTCTTGTCTACAATGGTCGAAGTTTGCGGTTTGACCTTGTTTGACGAAAGAGCAAAAAGGTTGAAATGTGTTTGTTTTGTCGTCAAAGGCTTGGAAATGCGTTAACCTCACTAAGCTCCCTAAATAAGAAAGATAGGGACATCATCACCCCCCCCCCCTCTGACGCGCACACATTTTATCTTTATTTTTGCGCTTTCGCACTTGCGCACGGACGGTAGCGCCGCCTGGATCGCTCCGAGATAGCGATTTATACGCGGACTAAAAAGTGCTGTCACGGTACACCCTCTGCCTTCAAATGAATGAAACGCGAAGAATATTCTCCAAGAGAGACGATGGAAGCCGTGACGTTACATTTCGGCGTTACTTGATTGGAGGACAACTTCTCCTTCCCCGTAAATGCACGTTTATCTTAATTGTTGGCTTTTTCGCACTTTCGTGCGTTGACGGTAGCGCCGCCTGGATCACTCCAAGATAGCAGAAGCATTTTGAAAGGATGTCGCTACTTTTTTGTATAAAGGGGATCTAGACCTCACTGGTGATGCGCTGTTCGCCTTGTAGCCTAAAAGCAGTTCATCCCTAAGCTGACAGTGCAGTGGAACCTAGGTGCTCGTTAAAACATTCACGAGTCTCTCTTGCGCCACGTAGCTGCGCCTTCGTTTAAAACCACGTGCAAAGAGAGGGACGGGTCATGTGATCAGAGGAAGGTGGTTGATTGGTACTGGTGATTTCGCAGCTCCCACCGCACTCTCAGCTTAGGTTTGAACGAAGCATAGTATCATCGTAATGACATGACGCCGTGAATCTGTCTTGCATGAGGTTCGGGAGCCGTGACTTTCCAGCGATGTCTTTGCACGTCAGCGTTTCTCCTTCGCCTTTTCAGCCCGCCTTTGTGCGTCTGTCGAGTTCTTCGTACGAAAGTTCGCGCTCAGATGGCCATCGTTTGTTTGCTCTGTCTCTTTCATAGCCTTTCGCCATGCAAAATAATTTTCTCGTTTTCATAAATCTCGCCAACAAACGTACTTTTTGAAAAAAATGTAATTTTTAAAATTAATATGTAATTGCTCAAGCTTACTGCCTGAAAATAATCCATCACATTATAAGCTTCACATAATCTTCGTCGTTACTTTTGCATGAGTTTCATGGTCATTGTCAGTAGGTCATTGACTCACATAGGTTGTGAACTGTTTTTCGGTCAAGCGTTTCGAGGCTCCGGACTGGACGGTTTGATACACCTTCTAGAGGAGAGGGTCCTTTGACGTAAGACGTTCAATGTCCTTTTATTTACTATATTTTGAGTGGACAACTCCACTAGTGAAAGTGAGGAAGAAGGATGGATCGCTAAGATTTTGCGGTGATTACCGCAACACGGTCGATGCATCTTTCAAGCCTGGGTCCTACCCAAAGTTGTTGTTGTTGTAAACATCTTTTATTTAAGCAAAATATGGGTATAAAGGGACTCAAAAGAGAAGAGAAATCTTGATCGAGGAATCAGTTCTGGTACGTGCAATTAGTCCGGGGCTCCCATCGCGGCTTGCAGCACCGCCGCTTTTCGTACAAACCAGTGTTGGCTTCCCGAATCAGTCCAGCGGAGGGCCTCGTTCCAACTGTCCCTCGTCGGATTCGGAATCGGGTCCAAACCTTTAATGTGCTTGCACTCCCACATCAAGTGGTACAGGTCCCCCATTTCCACTCGCAAAAGGAGCAACTTGGTGAGGATGGAATTGGGCGTATTATTGATGGAGCTTCATTGGCTTCTTCGTGGTTCCTGTCTGCAGTCTTCTACAGAGGTGCTCCTCCTCTTTGGTAAACTTTGAAGATGGCGCTGGAAGAGTCTTTCTGGCTTCCCTGATGGTCTTCAAGTGCTCGTTGCACTTTATGTTGGGGTCAGGGAGTGTGGTTGAAGTGCGGACGAGTCCTCGTTCGAATGAAAGGCTCAAGCTGAGGCGTTTGCCGCCTCGTTTTCCTCGACGCCTTGCGTGACCTTGTGCCCAGATGATCTTCATGCTTGCAAACTGGGCATTGGAGATAATTCTAGCCTCTTGTTTGCCTACTTAACCTTTCGCAAAGTTTCGGCACGCCCGTTGCGAGTCTGTGATGACGCTGATATGGTCTTATTTGGCACTTGTGGCAGCCAGAGCAATTGCGGCTTCTCGCGTGTTCTGCGAGGTTCGTGTAGACCGACGCCGTCCTGACCACGTTGCTAAGAGGAGCGGCCACGTTCAGGGGGAGGGGGGGGGCGGTGTTGCTTCTTTGTAGGATGGCCGCGTCGACGTACAGAGTTCCGGATTTCTTGTTTCTTAATGCTTCTTGCTGAACCGACACGGTCCAGTAAACATCCCAAGATTAAGGCACTCCAGAAACCAGCTTATAGTCGAATTTGTGGAGATACACTTGCGGTCCGTTTATATCGTGACAGACCTTCCAGCAATATGCGGATGAAAGCATTTAACTCCGAACTTTATGGTCCACCCTTCTAGAGCGTTCTAGAGCCGCAAGCTATCGGAGTTTTATAGCCTTGGTCGTATTGATGACACACTACCTCAGACGCAGCTAAAGAAGACCTAAAGGAACTACGCACAACTCGACTGAGAAGGGTTGGCCATGGCGTTCGAAGATAAATATTATGCAAATAGACCACCACGTAACACATTACTAAACTATCAGCCCAGAAAAGTAAGTATTACATTACTCACTACTACAAACATAACTTAGTTTTATCAAACTCAATACAATAATGAAATTACTGCCATCTCTGATAATAAGACGCTTCGGATTCACCCTCCCTCCGCTTTCATAGTTGTCAGTTACTATAGCAGTCGCAGTGGAGGGCAAAAATGGTGACCCTGAGTATAGGGGTTCAAACTGTGCGGTCGGAGGAGACGAGAGGGCGCAGGGATGGCAGAGCATCGAGGTCTGGTTAAAATAATTAGAAGGTAGACGCTAGACTGGCTGCCTTTAAAGAGCAGCCAACTTAGCGTCGACGAGTGCAGCATCTACTGCACTCGTCCAGAGCGTTCGAACACTAAAGCCCATCGCCGAACGCCTGCGCTCCGCGTTCGAAGGCGTTCAGATAGTGCATTGAAGACAAAAGCTACATTTGTCTCCACTGTTCTTGTCGAACGTTTTGGAACGCATAATACCAGCGTCCGGTGTTTCCTGTTCGCATTTGAACGAGTTCAATGAGTGCTGTGGAGACAAACGCAGCTAGCTACCCGTCTACCCACTAACCTTTCCAATCAGAGCTCGAAGTTCTTCTGACGTCTCCACGCGCTCTCGTCTCCTCGTCTCCCTCAGTTTCTCTTCATATAGGAAGTTCAAATTCGCATTAGTGCTTTGTAAATTGTGTTTTCTTACTTGGCTAGAACTATTACATAGAGCTATATCTCGGGAGAACCGCGCTTCTCACGAAGTTTAAAATTTAATATATATATATATATATATATATATATATATATATATATATATATATATATATATATATATATATATATATATATATATATATATATATATATATATATATATATATATATATATATATATATATATATATATATATAGTGATTGTGAGTGTTTATGAGAGACGTATTTGATGGTGCGATGTGGGAAGACCAGAGGCGATCAATGGCGGAACAGCCGAATCGCTCCCAGCTCGTGTGTCCAAAAACATGCAGCGCGCGCCCCTATTTCCCAAAGTTGTGCGTCGTCGTCTTCGTAACAGTTCCCCCGGTGGTGGTAGTGCCGGTCATCCGGTACTGTTGGGTCGTTAGGGTTGGGGCGAGTAAGGCTTGATGCGGGAGACGTGTACGATGTCTTGTGGTCTGGAGCGGTGGTCGCGGGGCGGAGATATTGGAAGCAGCTCGTAGTTTATGTCGGAAAGACGACGTATGATGCGATATGGACCGGTGAATTTAGGTAGGAGTTTTTCACATTTTCCAGTCTGGCGAATTGGTGTCTTGAGTAAAACAAGGTCGCCAATATTATAAGACACTGGTATGTGGGTGTCCGCGTGACGAAGTTGTTGTAGCTGTTGCGATTGCAGAGTTTGTAGCCGGGCGAGTCGACGGGCGTCTTCGGCTCGACAAATGATTTCAGAGGCGAAGGGGTCCAGAGGTGTGTGAATATATGGCAAAACAGTGTCGAGAGTAGTGAGAGGGTCGTGAGCGTAGAGGAGATAATAGGGAGAAAATCCTGTAGTTGTTTGACGTGCGGTATTGTAGGCGTAGGTGACGTAAGGAAGGATTTCATCCCAGTTGGTGTGGTTGCCGGCAATGTACATGGACATCATGTTAGCTAGTGTGTGATTCAGCCGCTCGGTGAGGCCGTTAGCCTGCGGATGATAAGCGCTTGTCACATGATGAATCGTACTGACGAGCCTGAGGACCTCGTTCAGAAGTTTTGCAATGAAGCGGGTGCCACGGTCGCTGGTAATGGACTGCGGAGCGCCATGGCGTAGTAGAATGGAGGTGAGGAAAAAGTTCGCAACTTCTCTTGCGGTAGCCTCAGGAACAGATTTGGTTTCTGCATAGCGGGTCATGTAGTCAATAGCTACGATGATCCACCGGTTGTTATTGGTGGAGACGGGGAATGGGCCCAAGAAATCAATTCCGACTCTCTGAAAGGGATGATGTGGTGGGGAGATGGAGTGCAGAGTACCAGATGGTTTTGTCGTTGGACTCTTCCTGGTTTGGCATTGGTGACAAGAACGGACATATTTGTTGATGGCACGGTACATTCCGGTTCAGAAGAAGCTCGTTCGGATTCGAAAGTACGTTTTGGAGAAGCCTAGATGTCCGGCCGTTGGGTCGTCGTGATTTGCACGAATAACATCTTTTTGCAGCTCTCGTGGAATGACAAGAAGCCAAGGACGTCCTTCCGGTTCGTAATTTCGTCTGAATAGGGTGCCGTTGTGAAGGGCGAACAAACGCGCTGAGCGTACTGTGCTCTGTAAGACATGCGGGGTTACCCCGAGAAGGTAATCAATTATCGGTTTTAGGTAAGGATCAGACGCCTGAGCTGCGGAAATGTCAACTGGTGTCAGAGGTGCTGTCGTGAGCAAGTTTTTTGTGTCTTGATGAGGAGCGACGAGCGGTAGAGGGCATCGAGACAAGCCATCGGCATCGAGGTGTTTTTTTCCAGATTTGTAGAGGACGGTGAAGCTATAATCTTGCAGTTTGAGGGACCATCGCCCAAGGCGTCCTGAGGGGTCTTTCAGACTGGCGAGCCAGCAGAGTGCGTGGTGATCGGTCACTATGTGGAAGTGAATGCCGTAGATATAGGGGCGAAATTTTGACACAGCCCATACAACAGCCCAGCATTCGCGTTCAGTTATTGTGTAATTCCGTTCACATTGGGTAAGAGTGCGACTCGCGTAGGCAATAACACGTTGGTTGTTTGGAAAGCTTTGAGCCAAGACGGCACCGATACCATGTCCGCTGGCGTCTGTTCGTATTTCGGTTTCGGCTCCTTCAGTAAAGTGGCCAAGAATGGGACTGTTCGTCAAGGCTGATTTAAGGGATTCAAAAGATTGGCGTTGAAGTGGGCCCCATTTGAATGCGGCGTTATTGCGAAGGAGTTGATTGAGAGGTTCCGCGACGTGAGCAAAGCCAGGTATGAACTTTTGGAAGTATGTGCATAGTCCAAGAAAAGCACGGACGTCTTTTTGAACTTGCGGAACAGGAAATTCAGAAACGGCTCTGAGTTTGTCGGGGTCCGGGCTGATGCCATTGGCACTGACTACATGGCCAAGTACTTTCAGTTGTCGAGCAGCGAACGTACATTTCTTCGAGTTTAATTGCAAGTGTGTGGAGCGAAAACAACCAAGAACCTGCCTCAGCCGGTGTAAATGTTGATCAAGTGTGGTTGAGAAAACGATGACGTCGTCGAGGTAACATAGACATATATCCCAGGTGAGGCCGCGGAGCAATGTATCCATCATCCTTTCGAAGGTCGCTGGGGCATTGCACAGACCAAACGGCATTACGTTAAACTGGTAGAGGCCGTCAGGTGTGACGAACGCTGTTTTAGGTCTGTCACCATCAGCGACTGGTATTTGCCAGTAGCCGGTCCGGAGATCCATCGATGAAATGAAGGATGACCCTTGGAGGGCGTCTAGGGTGTCGTCGATCCTGGGCAGCGGGTAGACATCTTTCCTGGTCACTTTATTCAGACGGCGGTAGTCTACACAGAAGCGCCAGGACCCATCCTTCTTTTTTACGAGGACAACGGGTGACGACCAAGGGCTAAAGGAAGGCTGGATGACTTTCTTCTCCAACATTTCGGTGACGTGCTGTTGGATGACTTTGCGCTCTGTGGGTGAAATTCGGTATGGTCTGCTTTTAAGTGGGCGTGCCTCTCCAGTGTCAATGTGATGATGGACAACAGATGTTTGAGCAAGGGCTTGGCTGCTGAAGTCAAATAAATCAGAATAAGCTTTAAGCAGGGTGACTAAACGATGTTGGTCCTCGGGAGGCAAACTAACGTCCACCATCCTTGTAAAGTTGTCACTCATATCGCGCGCGGGTGGACAAGTAGGGGGGACAAATGTTCCGAAAGAGTGGCGATGTGGTGTTCCTCATACATGGTCATATTGGCGACACGAGTGTTCCGGGGAAGTATTTGCGACTCCGTAGATGCGTTGGTGAGGCAAAGACAAACACTGCCTTCTACTAGGGACACGATGGAGTATGGGACGACAATACTTTTCTTCGCAAATAGTGATTCAACAGGTTCCACTAGTCCAGAGGTGCCTATAAACGACGGGTCGGCTGTGAGCGCTACGGCAACGGCAGATAGTGGTGGCAAAAGAAGGTCGTCGTTTGTGCGAAGGGGCATGTTTGTCGAATGGGAGTGATCAGTGACGGGGTCGATGCAGCTCAGCTCTAGTTCGCCTCTAGCACAGTTTATGAAGGCGTCTGTGGACGTCAGGAAATCCCAGCCTAAAATAACGTCAGCGACGCAGTTAGAGACGACGAGGAATACGACAGTATAGGATACGTCTGCAATGAGAATGGACACTGATGCACATCCGAGAGGTTGCACCAATTCGCCGTTACCCATGCGCAATAGGTGTCCGTTGGCTGGAGTAATTACCTTACGTAAGCGGCGGCAGACATTATCTGATATGCATGATTTGGCGGCTCCTGTGTCGACCAAGGCGACGAATGTTTGTCCTGCAATATGAACGTTGAGTGTCGTCGGTCCAATAAAAGGAGGATTTTCGGCAACTGGTGGCAGTGCAGCCTGACCTCCGGTGGCAACACAGGCTGCCCTCCTTAGTTTGACGACGGCGTCGACGCTGCGGCTGCGTGGTTGAAGGGTGTCACTGATCGGCGACGTCTGGGGTACGGCGAGGGTGATCGGCTGCGGTGATCTTGAGGTGTTTGTGAATCATTTGCAGAGCGGCGTGCGTCGGAGGAGCGGCTGTCGTCAAAGTCTCTCGAATAGGGAGACGGATTGCCAGGTGCATGATAATAGGCGTTATTATCAATTCGTCGACGGCAGTAACGGGCGATGTGACCAGCTGTGTGGCAATAGAAGCACACCGGGCGCTGGTCTTCTGTTCTCCAAATGTCGGTGCGTCGTTGTTGTCCATAAATTCGTCGTGGGGGTTGGGGGTGGTGTAAGAAGGACGTCTGGTAGCGGGGTTGTGCGTCGTACAGCATTGGGCAGCAGGGTGTGGGTGCTGGTGGTGCTGGTACGTACGTAGGGGTAGGCGGAGCGAGTGGTTGGAGAGCAGCTCGTACTTCGTCCTGTACTACCTTCTGTATAGTTTCGGTGTCGCTCCGTTGGTTTGGGGTGACATCTGACGATCGTGGTGTGCCGAAGTACGCCAGCAGTTCCTGGCGGATGATTTGCCGAATTAATTGTGGAAGGTCGGACGTCGTTGTGGTCTGTGGGGATACTTCGGGCAGGCGTTCGAAGGGTTCCTTTGTTATGCGGGCGCTTTGCAACTCCTCGTACTTCTTGCACTCTGTAATGAGGTGCTGAACAGTTGGAGGTGATTTTGGAGCTACGATTGAGAATAGCTCGTGTGATAGCCCTTTGAACAAATGTCGGATTTTGTCTTCTTCGGTCATGTTAGTGTCGACGCGCCGACACAGGCGAAGGACGTCCTCAATGTAGGACGTGGAGGACTCGGTTGTAGTTTGGTACCTTCGGGCAAGTTTATCTTTCGCCTGTTGTTTGCGGCGTTCGGGCTTGCCAAATACTTCCGCGAAAGCCAATTGGAATCCGTCCCAGGAATTTATCTCTTCTTCGTGATTATCAAACCATTGGAGTGCGGTATCCTTCAAGAAGAAAACCACATTCGCGAGCTTGAGAGTATCGTCCCACCTGTTATGTAGGCTAGCCCGGTCGTAACTTCTTAGCCAGTCGTTGACATCGGCCTCGGGTGCTCCAGTGAAAACTGGTGGATCTCGCTGACGGTTCTTGATGGGCGGTGCAGCGGGTGGTCGTTGTCCGTTGGCATTGCCCGCCTCGTCCGGCATTGCGTTGTGCGTTGAACGTCCGCTGCGAAGCTCCAGGGCCGATCGCGATAGCACAGGAACCGAGAGGTTGGGAATCGTCTGCACCTCCACCACTTGTGAGGGTGTTTATGAGAGACGTATTTGATGGTGCGATGTGGGAAGACCAGAGGCGATCAATGGCGGAACAGCCGAATCGCTCCCAGCTCGTGTGTCCAAAAACATGCAGCGCGCGCCCCTATTTCCCAAAGTTGTGCGTCGTCGTCTTCGTAACAATATATATATATATATATATACTACGAAGGCCGGACTCCGGCCGAAACGTCAAAGAATAAACCATCCGTTGTTGCTGTGTCATCATAGGGTATTATACTATATATCATATATATATATATATATATAAATACACATATATATATATAATATGTATATATAATATAGCTGATAGGTATATTTGAATATATTACTTGTATATTCAAATTTCGTTATAAATTCATCGTGTTGGATTATATACAAAGAGAACATTTGGCTGAATTTGGCATGTCGTTCTGGTCGATTACTTCCAGAAAATATATAATGCGGGAAGACGGCGTAATCGCAATCTCGTGTTAAGAATAAAATCTTAGTGTGCAACTTACCCATAAAACCTGCAAACGTTACGAAACTTTCAGGAAGTGTTAGCGAGACATAGCATAAATAGGTGGGCTACTAAATGAAAATAAATGCAGAAATGTATGCTACAACAGTCCTTTCATAAAAGCATAGGATCGTCGCATCAAAGGCAATTGATGAGAATCGGTAAAAAAAAAGCTTTCTTTGAAGGAAACAGTTTAATGATGTCAAACACCAGTAGAAAAAAAGCAGATTACCCATCTCGGTCAATGGAGTCTCGTCCTCTGTAAATAATTGAAGAGTGAAGCGTTAAACTACATGGTCGCTGAGAGACAAGACGCTGACACCTTAAGATCCTCCGTTTCAAAATAAAAATAAAATAAAAAAATAAAACTACGCTTTATGTATGAAACGAATTTAGAGTCGTTCTTTTCTATTTTGGCTTGCTTTCAGATGTTCACCTTTCCTGCGTTATATATTATGCAATATATCTTAAACATGCGAGTTCGACGCCAGATCATTATAATCGAGACCCAGCCTTAATCACACACTTTTGGCGAGGTTTGATTAACTACTTCCGATTGTAGCGTGGGATGCGTCTGAGCTCGTAGTGAAAGAGAGTATAAAAACTTTCCATGCGATGTACTTGTTGCAAGGCACCGTGAAACGTTTTCAGTCCGTTTCCGTAAAGCCACAGTCCCACTTCTTAATACATCATTCATAAGAGACGCTGCCGACATGTCCCAGACACGTTCCAATCTTGTATGTCTTTCCTGTCTTATTGGTAATACAAGCAATTGTCTGCAGAGATGTTTCAAAGGTACATACCCATGAAGTAAACATGCTTCGAAGATGGGTGAGGCGAGTCTTGAGGTAGTTTCATCATAATGTCTGCAGCGAGTACAGAATACCATGTATTTTGTAAGACGTGTCAACAATGTGAACGCAATTTCTTCAGTCTTAGTAGGAGTAGATGGCTTCCTACTGAAAACAACATGATGTATCAATTTTGGGTGAAACACGGTGTTTCGGCGGGACTCTCTGGACATATCAACTAGCATGTTATTCCTGAACTCGAAAGAAGTCATCGAGTAAAGGCTGAACTCCATGGGACGAATTATGTGACGAATAACTGGCGAACGCCGCCCGACGGCACGCTCGCTTTGCGCGCGACGTAGCAGCCACTGTGTAAATTCCACGCGCAGGGCAAAAGCCGCCGGGCAAAATTCGTCGGTTATTCGCAGCATATTCGTCCCATGGAGTTCAGCCTTAACATGCCAAAAGGCACAATTTAAAAAAACGACTCAGTTGAAAAGCACGCCATTAAAAAAGGAAAACATACAAAAGCATACAAACCATACATCTATACGATACTCTAGCAAGTATATGTTGTAACTCAGAAGACCCAATTGCTGCCTATACACAGCCTTTATCGGTGCAAACCGATAAAGGCGATAAAGGCTTGTTCATACTGCGTTGGTGCATGGGCGACCATAAATTTGTCTATATACCGCAACAACACGTTGTCCACAAGAGCAGGTGCCGGTGTAACAGTGTATATTCAGTGGTCAGCACGGCTGTAGACGCAACCTTTCTCCACGCTCCGACATTGAATTGCCTCAGCATATATATATTACATTGTAAACGCTGTTGTTTCTGCATACAAAATGTTACTTTACTCACAGATCGCGTAAAGGAGTACTTTCGAAAGCGCTCCTCTATAAGATCACTCAACCTTGCTCGGGCAGTACGTCGGCCAGTACGGAAGACAGTGAACAGAACAAAAAGTAAGTGCGCAAACAAGCTGCAGTTGATTACAAGGAACCCCGAGACTGTGGAAAACAAAACACGCCAACTTGTGAGAAAGACCTTACATTCCAACACACAGACCCTGCTCCACACCACAGCGGTGACGCTGTTACTTGTATAGAACGTGCGCAAACACTCCACGTCACGCGACCTATTTTCTCCGCACACACAGTGCCCACATTTCAGGTGGGCTTGTTTGTAAACTGCCCACTGGACCACAAACCATTCAAATATTTACAAAAATCGCAGGCAACACGTGCTAGATCACAGGCCAGGTAGTGCATGTTCGTCGCTTCGAACGGCGACCAAATCAAGAGCCAAACTCACCAACACTAAAAGTAGCTCTGACTAGAAGCCTTTTTCTGAAATGGTCAATTCGCGACTCCAGCAAAACGGACGTCACCAAGCGGAAAAACCGGGAACCAGCCGGACCAGGCCGCTCCGCGCCCCTCTGCGTCTCTGGTGGCTTTCGCGGACACGTCTTGTCGGCGCGGTGGCGAACAATGTAATTTGACGAAGGTCCGAAATTTTTTAAGTTTGCCTGAGTGTTCATTAGTGTGGTGAAGAAACCTATGTAGATTGTTTTCTTGCATCACGTCTTTGAAAGCCCTTTTACTCCACAACACACGGTCGCGTGCTTTCGATTTCTTGGATGGGGAGGAATCACGGAAAAACGTTTGGATTTCTTGTCTGTCTCGAATCACCTTAAAAGTGACGAGTACTTGGTAACTGATAAATGGTTTCTTTATAAGGATGTAGAACAGTGGACTGAGGACGTCAGACGATATGTTTCACTGGAGGGAACACCAATGTTGCAGTCAAGTGAATGGGAATGTTCGCTACCTGCTTTTCTTGAGTTTAGTTGTGTTCGATTAGCTTCAAGTTTGAGCCACCCACGCCGGTCGGTACGTCGGCTATTAATCGTGGCTGCTTTTTCCGAAAAAGCCTCTGGACCACACTAAAGGAGTTGGGCCGATTTCGCTATTAATTGATTCAGAAAACCTGCTCGCTGCATATGAATAAAGAGGGAAATGGTCTGCTTTTAAAAGGTGGGGGACGCGTCTCGCAAAGTTGGAAGCTGTCACGGCATTATGATCTATCGTGCCTCCAACATTTATATTATACCCCCACCGAAGCCATCAGCAATATACGTCTACATTGCTCAGGTTGACCGGCCACAAAAAATAATCATTTTCTCCGTTCAGAAAGTCAAGTTCAATGCAGGAGGATCTGCGTGAATCTCCGATGAAGACATTCTTCAGTTTGTCTGCATTCGTCTCCGTGCTACCGGCTAGAACCATTTGGCTAAGTTTAAGTAGTATATCTCTGTCTGTCAAATATTATTCTAGCAGTGCACCTAATAGCTAGTCAACTAAGCTCATATTTCAACCCGAGGAATATACTAATATCGCTTTAGTGGGACATAGAACGTAATATAATACATAACCCGCTCGTCAAAAAGACTTTTTGATTTCTACTAATACCAGAATTGAAATACGAGTATCAGCTGCTTAGTGGGGTGCCAGCGGGCTAAAAGTCTCCTTGGTTCAAGAAGCGCTTGCTTAATTTTCGTAATTTTGCTGCAGCCTGTGTTCATGGGCGTACCAACCGGGGGGCAAAGGGGCGCTTGCCCCAAGTTCTCAGAGTGTGTGTGTGTGTGTGTGGGGGGGGGGGGGGCAAGGCATGTGTTTTGCCCCCTTGAAACAGCCGCCACTGGGCAGGGCAATACTGTCCGTCGGCACCCAAGAGACACCACGGGCACCACCCCCGACCCGGGGGGGGGTCTGGTTTGCTCCTCCCCCCTCAAAGACAAGTTGATACGCCACTGCCTGTGTAGTTGACCGGGCAGACGACTGCAGCTGTTTCTTAAACGCGGATACGCACAAAAGCTCGATTTTGTGGACAGATAAGTCGCATGGTCGAGGCATGCGAGTTAGGCTGAAAATTGCTCTCGGTGGAACAATTCTGTAGTCATCGCCACTTTCCTTAGATGATCAAAACTGATTAGAGTCTATTACCGTCTCTCCGGAGCCCATAGTTTCGGTTTTGAACGAAATGTCCGAAACGAAAGTTTGACACGAAAAGAACAAAGAAACACATGGAAAACAAAACTATGCCCTACAAGTTTATGTGCACCGGCTACCCTTAACCGTCTCAGTTCCGATACCTATAAAATTGGGCACTCAACAAAAGAAAATTTGTTAAATTGAATGCGCCACCCGTTCAGGCAGCCCGGCCGAGCCGACGCGACCTGGACTCAGCCGCCATGTTTTTTGGTGGTGGCGCCCCCTATAGGTGGCTGGAGTCGCGAATATATACCTAACGCTAAATTATCCTAGAATCAAAGAGAATGCTTTGTTCAGCTGGCCCATCGTAAGAATGACCCAACTAGCTCAGCTTAAGCCCGTGACAAATGCTGGGAATGCAAGTATATGCTCTGCACGCCCTCGCCTCACCCTTCTAGTAGGTTCCAAATTAATAACCAACATAAGTCGTTGACGAAGGCGCGTGCAAGACGGAATTTGTTTTAGGCTCTTGCTTTAGAGCAGTTACCATTAAGATATATAGTGAGCGTAAAGAGTGGCCACCCCCATGGTCGCCAGCGGTTCACTTTACTATTAGCGCACCTAGAGAATGTTGTGAAGTTGGTTTGTGGAACCTGTCTAGGCGCTTCCATTCACTACACGGCAAGACAAATAGATGGCTTCTATCTGAATGGGTGGATAACAGATATCATTGATTCCGTTTGTATAAGGCGAAATTTGGGGCCACCTTTTCTGCCGTGACGAACTAGAGTTGCGATTTTAGCAAGGGAGTGATTGCTTAAATGCACGTGTAGATTGTAAATTTCAGAGCAGATCATGCACAATTGTCAAAGTTAAAACCGCTGCACTCAACAAAGGAAATAAAGAAACAACTAAACAAGGCTATTGAGCTATGCACAAATATTTTTTTGTAACCAGAAAGACAACCGTAACAGATATAACTGTTCGGCACATTGATACGTTAGACCCATGTTGTTGTAAAAAAACTATCTCCAAACTCCGGTCTAAAAACATGCTTTTCGTGCAAGGCTCGTCAAATCATGAGGCGCTGGAGAAATGCAGCATTCTGCGTTAAGTCCTTATTTCGAACTCTTTTTGTTCGCCTTCCGCCCATTGAAAAGCATGCGGGAAGGGCCTTAGAACGCACCTGGTATTGCTGCGCCGCAGCGTTCTTCCGCAACATAAAGTTCGTCTGCGTTCCTCGCCGTCACCATGGCAACGAACGCCGAATGAATGGAAGCACGCACGGTACCGCCGCGTGAAGCCAGCAACAGCTGACGCCATTTTACGAACGCCGTCTGCTAGCCAAAGCCGAACACGGTATGTCAGATCAACCGCCTCCGCCGGTGCGCCGCTAGCTAAGACGACGAAGCTGAGACACGCCGTCGGCGATCGAGCAAGCAACAGCACCGCGGGACGACTGAAACGGCGGCATTTATTGGGATCAAAGGCGCGAAATAAGTCAGGACAATTTTTATTTGAATCATAACACGCGATGCCACGGTCGGCATCGGCCCAAGACAACAGTCGGACCCAACAAACTAAAGAAACAAAGTTAATAAAAATAAAAATAAAAAATAAAAAGGAAGCCGTTCTTGGGCGGCGTGTGCTTTGATGAGAGGTGTTGCTCGCAATGTTCCTTGTTTGTTTTCTTTTTTGTTTCTTTTCCCTAAAGGATGCCACGACCCTTATTTGAAGCTGATTTGTTAATTCAATAACAAACAACGCGTTGGAACGAAGGAGGGAGGGAGTCTTGGCGTCAAAATTCGACGTAGTCTAAATGAAAATAAAAGTAAGAATGCACAATGTATGCCGTACTGCAAGACCGCCGCCGACGACCGTTAGGCTATTTATTTTGTTTCTTTAGATTGTTATCGCGACCACTATTCCACCGTGCCTCAGATTTTCCGGCGGAGGTCCGGCAGTTTTTAATAATTATTATTATCGTCGTTTGAAAGGCACTCTTCCTTTGCTGCTTCGTCTTCGTTCCTGAAGCCATAAAAATATGGGCGGGAAAGGTTAGCGCCACGTATAAAAAAATAAAAAGTATAGTTCAAGGTCGGATTGGTTTGTGGATACAATTAGAGCAATAAAATTAGCCCAATAATTAATTAGCCAAATTATTTAGCTTTGTTATTAGCATCTTTTGTGTGCATGCGTGAAATACTGCACCCAACGAGAAGACATGAGAAGAACGCTGCAAGTGCTGGACCGTAGACCATTTAATGTCACCAAAATCCTGGGCCGGAGAACACTTGAAGGTATCAGTGTATCGTTTTTAAAGCGCTACAAAAACACGTCGGGGCCACTGAACTTTTGGACCAACTTTGAGTCCGTGAGCGTGTGATGTGTGTGTAGGCCATTCTTTATTTTCAGAGTGTAGGCGCGAAAAATCCACATGGACTAGTGTGGCCTGAGTAATGCAGAGTCTAGGCCAACATCTGGGTGCTGTTACTCAGGCCCTAGTCAGTGTGGATTTTTCGCGCCTATAATCTAAACAGAAAGAATATTTTTATGGCGTCAGGAACGAAGCAGCATAGGAAGAGTGTCCTTAAAACGACAATAATAATAATTATTAGAAACGGCCGAGTCTCCGCTGGAGAGTCCGAAGCACGGTGAAGTAGTCGCCGCGATAAAAAATCTAAAGAAACAAAATAAATGGCCTAACGGTCGTCGGCGGCGTCATGACGGTCGTTATTTTCTTTTCTTTTCTACCACGTCGAATTCGGACGCCTAGACTCTCTACGTTCCAACGCGTTGTCAGCTTCAAGTAAAGTTCGTGGCACCCCTAAATAAATAAAAAAAACAAAAAAAAACGAACTTTCCGAGCAGCCAGAGCAGCACGGCCGCTTCCCGTCTCATCAAAGAAGACGCCGTCCGAAAATCCAACGGCTCTCTTCTTATTTTTTCTTTTTATTCACTTTGTTACTTTATTTTGTTGTTGGGTTCGACTGCTCCCTTCTCTGTGGCGATGCCGTCTGTGGACATACGTTTGGCGTTTGTTTTGTCACGCGATGGTGTGGTCCGACCGATCAACCAATGAGTTTGTTGGAATTGTGTCACGAGGTATAAAATGGCGCATCAAATAAAAATAATAAATGCAAAGAAGCGCGCAGTTCCCCCTCGGCGCTTTATTCTTCCAGAAGCGAGCGTCGCAGTGCCATGGCGTTCAACTTGTGCCGTCTTCATGACGCCATGAAAGATCATCTTGAAGCAATTAATTTGCTTCAGCGCATGGGCTTGCTCCTGGCTCCTGGGTTTTCGTGCGTGTCCAGAGTGCGAAGCTGCGATGACAAGCTGGAAGTCCGCGATAGATCTGCGGATGGCTGCACGTGCGTGTGTGGTGTGTGGATGACTCGTGCGGTGTACAAGAGGAAGCCGGTCAAAGTTCAGTGCCGGGGCCAGGTCTCGGTACGGAGCGGTTCCTTTTTCGAAGGATCGCACCTGACGCTTCTCCAGCTCATGAAAATCATTCTCCGGTGCCAGAACCTACCGTGCGCCGTCATTCAGCGGGAGACTGATATCGCAAGTAAGGCAATAACTGATCGGGCGAGCCTTAGTCGGGAGGTTGTGGTAAATGCCGTCTTTAAGCATTCAGGCATGATTGGTGGCGAAGGCGTGACTGTAGACTTAGACGGGAGTATGTTCGGTCGGCGGAAGTATCATCGCGGGTATTTAAGGCCTGGCCAGTGGGTTTTCGGCGGCGTGGAGCGTTGCAGCGGGTGCTGCTTTCTTGTTCCCGTGGAGACCTGTGACGCTAAAATCCCTGTAAGGGCTAATAGCCGAATGGGTCCGCTTTGGAACAAGAATAATCACTGACTATTGGGCTGGCTGTCGCAAGCTTGCAGATGACGCTCGCTTCACGCACCTCACCGTCAACCACAAGCTACACTTTGTCGACGCGAACACTGGTGCGCACACTAATACGGTGGATTGCACCTGGGCCCACGTCAAAAACTCTCTTCCATCTGGACGGCGCGAGAGCCACCATTTCACTGGTCACAGTCACCTTGCTAAATTCATGTTTTGGAGGAGAGAGAAGGCGCGCGGAAACACTGATAGATTCCAGTCGTTCGTCGCCGTGGCCGCCAAAATCTAGAGCCGCGACGCAGACAGGGCGATGATTCTGACGGCCCCGGTGACTTCGAGTGATCCGCTGCGCTGAGCCCGTCGCCCGCCTGCATGCATAAAGACGACTTATGCGCCAACCGCTTGTCAAGTACTCGTTACGTCAGTTATAGGTTCTGGTAGCGGTCAAAACGGCCCTTTTCAGGGCCCCCATATTTTGCAAACGGAGCTGTTTTCTGAATGCGGCACCCCGTGTCTCTGTAAAAAGTTCACAGGAAAGACCCAGCAAAGGTATGTGGTTCCCAACTTGGATATCGCGTGTCATGATTTAAATAAAAATTGTTCTTGCTTATTTCGCGCCTTTGATCCAATTAAATGCCGCCGTTGCAGTCGTCCCGTGGTGCTGTTGCTCGCCCAATCGCCGTTGGCGTACCTCAGCTTCGTCGTCTTTGCTAGCGGCGCACCGGCGGAGGCGGTTGATCTGACATACCGCGTTCGGCTTTGGCTAGCAGACGGCGTTCGTAAAATGGTGTCAGCTGTTGCTGGCTTCACGCGGCGGTACCGTGCGTGCTTCCATTCATTCGGCGTTCGTTGCCATGGTGACGGCGAGGAACGCCGACGAACTTTAGGTTGCGGAAGAAGGCTGCGGCGCAGCAATACCAGGTGCGTTCTAAGGCCCTTCCCGCATGCTTTTCAATGGGCGGAAGGCGATCAAAAAGAGTTCGAAATAAGGACTTAACGCAGAAGGCTGCATTTCTCCAGCGCCTCATGATTTGACGAGCCTTGCACGAAAAGCATGTTTTTTTGGCCATCCCGCGTCCTTTTTTTTTATGCGTAACATGGGTCTAAAGTATCAAACTGCCAACTGTTCTGCAGGCGTCCGTAAAAATATGTGATCATAATTCTCGTAAGAGCGAGCAAAAGCGTGGCCACTGAAGCCACGAGAACAAGCTCGACGTGCCAAGTTGCAAACGCACGTGTACTAGCACGCACGCTCATCAAGTAAAAGCTTCAATCAAGAGAACACGTTCGTGTTTGTAGTGTCAGTTGGATTGCATTCATGAGAAACAGAAAAGTTTTTTTTTGCGACGCAGCTGACGTTGAATTGTCGCTTGGAACACTCCACGAGGTTGCGCTTTAACTCTCTCACCTTCGCCTCAAGTAAAGGAGCGACCAGAAATCCTTGCGATGACCGCACCAGCATGCGGTATCCGCCCCCCCCCTCCGCTAGCTGTGCTGCCTTTAGGGCGCGGATGCCAAGTCGTACGTCTTGCCAAGGCCCCAGTCGCAGTCGTCGTAATACTTTTGAAAACGTATGAAGCTACTCATAGCTTTAGAAATATGTAAATTATAAGGAAAATATTTTAATGGTGCATGTATAAAAATATATAAATAATTAGGCACCACTGCGCCAGCCAGAGGTTGTAATATCCCAAGAGCTGGGCCACAATAAGGCTTCAGTGGACAGTCTACGTTTACCATATTGCTCTATGCCGTTACAACTGCAGACACCAAGCACGTCCAGCGAGCGTTACCACTCACAGCATGCTTCTTGGTACTTGGGTAATTTGGAAACTTTAAATTACCATGGACATTTTTATACCCCAGGACCCAGTGTGACATCATACTATGTGACGCCAAAAAGAACTCAATTCACAGAGTGCCTCGCGCACACACGCCGCGCGCTCTCATTCAAGCTCCTATCCTCTGCTCGCCATTCGGTCGCCTACAGCGCGGCCCAAATCAAGCCGCATAACAGGAGAAAACGTGTCCAGGATGAATCCGGCAGTAGAGGAGTAATGTCAATGGTCTAGTTTTAACGTGACGATTGGCGGCTACCGCTCCGCGGGTAAAAAGTTGAAAATATTCATCTCTTTCCTGCCACGGAGAGAGCCACAAAGCGCCGGAGAAACCTTAGTGAGGTGTGGAGGGTGGGGGTAGGGGGGGGGGCGCTGATTGCTTGTCGCGAACCCAACAAAAGGGTAGAGGGAGTCTTAAAGGGATGCTGAACTAGGGTACCTCAATGTCCTTCTGCTTAGGGAGATGCCACCCTTTGTGGTACCCGATGCCGACAGCGCGCGACCACAGGGAAAATGCAAACAAATCGACGAAAACAAAGCGTCACCATAGCACAGTCAGCGACACAAACGCGTGCAGGGACACACTCTTTCACGCGCTTCTGAACAAAAAAGGAAAAGAAACGTGTGGGACAAAATGGCCAGATGTCTCCACCCTAAGCAAAGCGCACATAAAGGTACCTATGCTGAACTAAACATTTCACTGTTCATAATAAATGGAGCCCGATCTTTCCACCAGGAAGCAGCCGCCGGTGTGCGCGAGCACACGCAATGAAATTGACATCATAGCGTTCCATTCACGCTTAAGATGACAGTGAAATGTGTGGGTTCCCTGGAGAGCGAGATTAAAGTCAGGCTTCTCATCTGCACAGTGGGGTCTGTCAATGAAGGGTAGACGATTAATTGGCCTAACAAACGCGTAACGTTCACTTGTGGAGACGAAAATCCTGTCTTTATTCTGCTTTTTCTCGGAGCTCTTATATTTCACTGTCATCTCAAGCGTGAATGGAGGTCAAAGGCGTCGATTTCCTTGTGTGTGCTCTTACATACCCGCAGCTACTGCCTCATGGAAAGATCGCGCACCACTTATCAGGAATTTGACGACATGGTGGCGCTTGAAGACAAGGACAAAAAGGGGAGACTAGACAACACAGAGCGGAGGGGAGACTAGACAACACACCCCTTTTTGTCCTTGTCTTCAAGCGCCACCATGTCGTCAAATTCCCAGTACCAACTAGCCCAACAATCCGCATTGATTCGCTTATCAGGGACACTGAATTGTTTGGTTCAGTATTCCTTTAAGAAGCAGTTGCTTTTGTTCTATTCTCTTCCTCTAAACCACTCAAAAATCCCAGAAGGTGTGATGTGCGTTTTTCCCTTTTCCTCTTAAGCTTTCCGTCTCGGGCGTCCCGGCACAATGACCTTTCCAAGTTCTTGTCTGTACACTTCTTCACACTTCTGGGCACAAACGGCTGCGGAAGTGATAAAAAGTCCGAGCACACCTAATCCCTTCTTATGAGTTGTGAATGCGAAAGCATAAATGGCGTTATTTCGCTCGCTTAGTTCGTCTGCGGCGTAGAGGCGTAGACGACCGCGCTTCGCCGGCCGACGGCCGAGCGCGCGCTTTCGTGAAGTGGCTGCACCACGCTAAGCTCGGCCGTGCAAAATCTCCGGAGCTTGCCCGGACTGGCTGTGCTGCCATGCGGCCAGGGCTGAACCGCCGCACCTCGCCGAGCCGCTGCGTGCGCTGTGCCGCCATGGAGAGGGTTTCTCTGTTGGCGTTCCTTGGAACTACGCCGCACGAGAGCCAATGCGAGCCTTGTTCCTTGATGACGCGCGCCAGACAATAGGAGCCTATCCATCAGATTTCTGCCACAGACGACATTAAGACAGGGGAAGGTGCCGTTTGACGCGGTTTCAAAGCTGATGACGTCGGTTCGCTCCAAGAAACAGTTAATGCTTTCGCATTAAAAAAACAAAAAAATGTTTTCTGTTTATATTATTTTTGCAGGTCCGCTTTGTGGCTTGGCTTGGTACGTCTGCTGCGTGCCTGCAGTTTGCTTCGTTTCTCCGCTGTTGCGACTTGCTTTGGATACGTTCGACGCACCAAGTATCGACGGCGCTCATTCCCATACCCGCAGAGGGAAACGCACACGTGGTGGAATCAGGGCTCATACGGCTTTCTCAACACGCAGATACTTTATGAGAGTTCGTGCGTAAGACGTCTGACACGCTCGCTTTTTAAATCCGCACTATGACAATAGACCATTTTCTATATTACCCAAGCATCGAGGAGAATGCAGGGATTGGTGTTCCACGCGCCACACGTGCTGGCGTCAGCAGTAGTAACTTTTCTAAAGCAAATACCTAAAATAAATGGCGTCTTGCACGCGCGTTCATGAATGCTTTATTTTGGTTATTTACTTCGAATCTTTTATACGGGTAAGGCGTGCGCGTGTGACGCGTGGAACACCAATCCCTGCATTCTCCTTGATGCTTGGGTAATGCAGCAAATGGTCTATTCCCTCTAGCCGACGCTCCGGGCGCAGTGTGAAAATGTTCGCATCACGCCGTCTTCCTTCTGGTCGGCCAACTATTCGACTCCAAATATCACATGTCCTACACCGACTTCGCGAACGACACCATGCAAATATCGGGCAAGAGTTGCGTTGCAACAGCAATGCCTTGGTAACGCAGATGTTTGCCCTATATTTAAGTATTGAGGTTTATTAACAGATTTTTTATTACGAAAAAAATTACCCCAGTCTGGTAAAATATTGAAAACTTCGGTGAAGAAGAAAGTCGTAGAAAACTGATCGTCTCATTAACCAATAGACTGAGGTTGCATTATCTGGCGACGGCTCAACTGTGTTGCCACGGCAATACCATAACAACGTGGTTGTTTGCCCCATAATTACATGGTGCCCTCTTTTGAATAATGTTCAAAATCATGATGAACATTACCCGGGACTGTGGTGAAAGGGGGAAACTAAGTAAAAGAAAGACGCGCGAAAGAATAGTCTTACTGACCGAAAAACTGAGAGACATATCGTGGCCGCGCCTCCTTCCCTTAGACTTTGCTTCATGAATGGAGAGTACGGACGCCACGCCACGTCTTACCCCTTATAACCTTCTTTTGTATTACATAAATACTCGATCTCATAAATGCCTCCGGATATTACAGAGCTACTTGCGCACCCGCGTGACTGGACACTACCTTTATATAACGAGGGTTGAAAGTTGGGCTAGTTTGTGATTCATACTATTTAAAATGCGCAATGAGACACGGACAAGGAAGATAGACAGAGACACAGCGCTAACTTAGGACTAATAATTACATTCGTAGTCACTTGGTGTATTCATGGAGTGCAGGCATCTGCGAGGCAGTGCAAAGAAGACAAATCATGCGCCATTGCTCATTTAACCTCGTCACTGTAGTCACTGACTGGAAGAGAACGGAAGAGATATCTTCAGTTTTCTCTCTAGCGCGTTGATGACGCGGCATCGTCTCGTGAGCCTTGAGCTTGCACGCGTAGCCAAAGCACGGTGGAAGGCTACGAGCACATGCTGGATACCGCGCGTTTGTAAGACCCCGCACCCCTGCCGGTCTCACCTTCTCAGTGACTATAGTTAATCTATGCAGCACTTCCCACCTTGCGTCAACGTAGTCCCCAGCCAGCGCGCAGCGGTCATAACAAGGTGTAGCACTTGTACCTGATGACGCCGGGACGTTACCTTAGTGATACTTTACGGGAGCATTGTGCGTTTGTCTATTCAACACTGTGAGGCCCATTGGCGGTCCACTGCCCTAGGTGCAAGTGGTCGCCCATGTTTACTGACACAAGTATTCTAGGCAGATTCAAACACCTAATTGCAACGGAAAATTACGAGTGCCATAGCATAAGCTTCAATGACTACATTTGCAACAGTTGTCCTTCCCTTGCATTACAATATGCTTATGTAACGTTCGCCTCATTCTACATTGCCACTGGTATTTCGGTGGGATTCATGGCGAAGGATTCTATCCGAGATTTTTACTTTTGAAGCCGGAATGAATTGTTTCGTTGGTAAAAAAAAGGATGGAAAAAAGGAGGAAGGGATGATATGTGTATATATATATATATATATATATATATATATATATATATTTATTTTGCGGGGGGGGCGCTTTTGCAGTTTTGAAAAAACAGTTAATTGTGAAGTAGAGCTTCTAAGTCATGGTTGTTTCTTCCTCTTTCTCGTCTTTTGAGCGCTTTTAACCAGAATGACGGCGTTATGTGGGACGTCGTTTGACGTTAATGCTCGGCACTACTCCAAATTCTTGGCTCCCAAAAACAACAATCCTGATTGTGTTGAACCGATGTTTAACGTGCATGATTTTGCATTTTTCCCAGACAGTGAAGCCAAAGCTTTGAGGCATTAACCTAAGCGGTCAATTTCGGTGGTGCCAATGTCCTTTAGAAGTAAATTGTAAGAACGCGCCGATGCAGGGTACAGCATGTATGAAGTCATGTAGCCTTTCAATATTAAAATTTTTCGTTTCAGAGGGTCGGAGCGAGTATGCTATAGAGAAGGTGGAAAACCAGATAGGTTTCCCTAGATCGCTTGCCCTAACTAGAGTAAGCGAAGGGATTTAAAAATAAGATATAAATATAAAATAAAAGCCATTAAGATCGATTTCTAGTGGTTTAAGAATATTAAAGTCCTGACAACGTGCCATGCTCCTGGGCCATGTGCATTAGGGAGACACGAAGAAACTGCTGCACCCTCCTTAGGCGTAGCATTCTATTCCGCAGAAGCTTACCCATATTTTCAGTCGCTGGCTCCGAACATCGGGAAGGCTCGGAAGTCCAAGAAAATCTGCCGATCTTAGAAATAAGATTATAAGTTAGAGAAGCGCAGCAGAAGCAAATATCCCAGAGCAAACGCTCGTGCACACGCCAATTGCCTAAAGGGGAATGCACAAATTGAGTGAAAGACTAAATATATCCAGAATAAATTCGTCAAAGTCACAAAACCTGACCGGTTCATTCTCTAATTCAGTAAAAACACTACCGCAATCAAAGCCCGAATACAAGCTCTCAACAACGAATGCGAAGAATGTGTTGACCATCTAGCCATTCAACATTAGCTTGACATTCGGAACAATTTCAACGGCAACCTTGACACCTCCAGGTCTGTAACTTCTTTAATACCACTTGGGACGGCCAAACTTCGGCACACCCTCGAAAAACAGATTCTGCTCCAAACCTAGAGCCTTCTGCCTTCATTATGAATTTTCGGCAATTCGTTCTAGACTCTTCCTTACACTCTAGGCCCAACGTCCGCAACATTTCCGCCCTGCCTGGAGATTTAGCCACTGGGATTATCTCAGAGTTTTCTATTGGTGAACTTTGGCTCGCCATGCTTCTACACTTACGTCGCACCACCCCGGGACCTAATTGCATCTAACATACAGCATGCTCCGTAAACTTTCCGAAGTTAAAATCAACGAACTACTGACACACATCAACCGCGTATAGGAAAACGGATGCCTCCGACAGGAATGGAAAACGGCTCATGTCATCCTGCTTGGTACACCAAAAACACCCATGACCACTTCAAGCAACCTTCTATTCATTTCTATGACAGCTTGCATTGAAAAATAATGAAAAATTTGGTACTCAAACGCCTTAATTCGCACCTCCAAACCAGGAACCTTCTTCCGTACACCCTGGTCGGGTTTAGAAGACACGTCCGCTATCAAGACGTAATCGTCCGCATCCAGGAAGATGCATTTGTAAACCCGAGCGCTGCCTAACTCCTAACTATCTTTGTAGTCGACCTTAAAATGGCTTTCAGTAACGTTACTCAACCTGCCATGCTCTGCAACCTCGAAAATACTCAACCCGGAAGCCGCCTCTTCAAGTGCGAAGAATATTTCCTCTCCGAACGTACTGCCCAAATTCTTAAACCTTAAGGCCAACCATCTCCCCTTCCCGAGCTCACGCAATACACCACAAAGCGCTATCTTACCCTAACTTTATTCAATCTCACTATGAAAACCTCCCATTTAATCTTTCATCTGTTCCTGAGTTTTACCACGCCATTTACGGTAATCATGCCACTATCCAGCGCTCCAGCGGCCACCCGGGGACACAAGAACGGACCCTCCAAAAGGGCTTGGACATTATTTAACCAAGTCCACGCCCGATCTATTGATCTGAAATGCTCTTCCGAAGAATCGGAATATGCTACCTTCATCAGTCGAAATCAAAAAGAAACACACCTCTATCGATCCCTCATCCGCCTCAGCGTCAATAGCGGCCCCCGCCACCCATATATCCGTATTTTGGGCTTCATATGGAAGCGAGATGAAAAGAGCACAGTGTGAGCAACACCATTCACCAAACAAATCTACCTATATATAACATGCTACGCCAAATCTCTCGCCATACTTACTGCCTGAAAAAAAAACAAAAAAAAACGAGTTTTGCATGATTGTGGAAGCGACCATCTATTCCTCTGTTCGCTACGCCATTCCTTTTTTGGCCATCACGAATACCCAATACACAAAACTAGAAACCGTCCTCCGAAAATGCCTCCGCACGGAACTTGGCTTGTCCACGTACGCCCCAAACTACATCATAACGGTTACTGCTCTTCACAACGGCCTCGAGGAAAAAGGAAGCCCACGTCGCTGCGCAACAACACCGATTCACCTCGTCCAAGCAAGGCCATAGCATTCTGTCCAACCTTGGATACCCAACTACCCACCTCTATTCTCTTACCAAACAACCCCACCGACTCACCTTGCAGTCAAGCCCATGCCACGACACATGACCCGACCGTTTATCTCAGAATACGCCAAAGTAGAGTCCTTCATCTTCCCACACCTAGCACGATAGCTATTGCACGGAAGCCACCTTCACCGACGGCAGTGGTCGCCAAAAGAGAAACAGTCCTACGCCATGAACATGTACCCTTCCCAGCAGTGGCAGAGGTACAATCCCTACCATTAGCCATTATCATACAGCCCCACTTACCGACTCCATTATTATCCGCTCAGATAGTCAAGGAGCCCTCAGTGACTTCTAAACCTGCTCCGTACGGGCACACATCAAACAAGACACGATATTATACACGGCAGCCCACACCATCTTCCCGTCTTTTCTTGAGTGGGTCTCTAGACACTGAAGGAATCACAGGGAACGAAAGGGCCTACGCCCGTGCTCGTGCAAACGTGATTGAGTAGCCCTGAATCCTGGCCCCCGTATTACAACCTCAGAAAGGAACATGCCGCTCATCGCAAGGCTCAATAACAGCGCCTGAAGTACCTCCGCCTTTCACACCCCAGCGCGCTTCCCCTTCCCACCTTTAACTTCATACGCCAAGAGGTTACATACGTTCACCAGGCACAGATATTCGCATTGCCGTGCGACCTTATAACCCAGCGCATTATAAACCGCCCCATAACCACTCCGCCCCCCCCCCCTCCTTTCTCATGTATGTAGCGCCTATCCCGACGCCAGACACGCCAACTGGTCTTATCCTAACGCCGAGCAACGTGCTCACTTTCTTCTTCCACATCTTTTCCCTCCCCACATTCCTTTTACCTGGGAGAAAAAGGCCATTCCCCTGTCGGACCTAAACCTGTACTCTGGTTTCACCAAGCGCTGCGCATCTCCCATGTGCGGGACCCCTTGACCTCGGCAACAGTCCCCCGAGCTCCGACCTGACCCGCCAAGGCCTCAACGAAGGCCTCACCCTCTATAGTAACCGATGCCCAGACATGGGCGGCTTGAATGAAGGTTTTCTCTTTATCTCTCTCTCTCTCTTTTTCATAAAGTCCCCTATGCACGGTTGCGTTTTAAAGGGCGATTCACACATTTGAGTCGAGTCCGACCTAGGGCAACTGGAGCGTCCTGCAACGTACGGGTTGATATGCAGACAGCTGCGGTGACTCCAACAAAACCGCTTTTTACTCCGTTTTATTGAAGCCGACGCAGCTATTGCCACAGCACCCCGTACGCCGCAAGGAGTTCCAGTCTCATTAGATCGGACTCACGCAATTGTGTGAACTAAACTTGAGAGCGTTTGACAGCGTTTGACTGCGTTGCGTCGAGGAACGAAAGCGAGTCACCGGCACCTCTGTGCTTCGTATGAAGGTTGGAGTCCAATTCAAGGAGTAACTTGGTACGCGACATAAGAAGCAAGGATATCCTGGTTTGTCGCAGCCGCTACGCAGTCAAACGCACTCAAACGCTCCCAAACGCAACTGCGCGTTGGGGTTCGGTTCAGTAACAGAGGAATGCTACAGGAAAGCGTGGGAGTGTGACGGCAAAGACTGAAAAGGAGTGAGCCCTTTCGTTTTTCTCTAATCTCTACTCGTGACATAAACCGCGCGCTCTTATATAAAACATAGTGGCTTGTTCTCAGAGGGATAAAAATATGCAGCTTTCAAAATGCGTAATCGCGGAGTTTGTCGTCTTTGAACATTCGACACACCAAAAAAAAAACAAAATTAGGCACATAAAAAAAGCGCAGAGAGAGAGAGAGAGAGAGAGAATAAACATCTTTATTGAGCAAAAGAAGCTTCGGGGGGCGTCCTTAGTCCAGGATGCCTTGAGCTCGGGCCGCGTCTTGGGCCCTCGCGACCAGTCGTAGCTGATCGTCGAGGTCGGAGCTGGCCAAGGCTCTCTCCCAAAGCTCAGTGGTGGGGTAGAGGATTGGGAGATCTGGTGGTGTTTGGGAGCAGCCTCCTACCATATGTCGGAGGGACCCGGGTTCTCCGCAGAAGCGGCATTGCGGAGAAAAGTCAGTAGGGGCTAGGAGGTGATTTCTGGTGGGGTGGGGAAAGTGTTAACCTGTAGTGCACGGAGTATTCTTTCCTGTTCTCTAGGTAGTGATTTGTGTGCAGGAGGGTATGTTCTACGGGTTAGCCTGTAATGCTGCGTGATCACTTGGTAGGAGACGAAAGGGTGCATGCGCTCCGGTTCGGCTTCCTCGGCGTCGGCTCGGCGGGTCAAATCTCGAGCCACGAGGTTAGCAATCTCGTTGCCGGAAATGCCTTGGTGGGTGGGCGCCCAGACAATTCTGACTTGTCTTGTTGGAGGGTTCTGGTTGATGAGTCGTAGCGTGTAGGCATGGATGCGTTCACTAGCGAAGTTGCGATATGCCTGCTGAGAGTCGGTGACGATGACTTCGGCTGCCAAGCCTCATTTACTGCGCGTGAGTTCTATAGCCGGTAATAATAAGCCAAAGAAAAAAAACGACGAGCGCTTTGTTGATGCATTTGTGATAAGTGTACTATACTTCGTCTCACCTTATTATGGACTATTGTTAGCCGGGCGTGCTAAAGCGCGAGCTAGTTGCTTTGAATGAAGCCGCGTCGGCTGCACGAGCGCTCGTGCAGCGAGTGCTCTAATCAAGGCAGTCAAGGCTGGCCGCTCGCGCTAGCTCAGCCTTCGCGGTTAGTCCATGCTAGGGTGAGACGAAGTATAGAATGCGGGGTAGTGTTTGAACCGGCGCGGCTCGGCCATTGGAGCTTGTGAGGCTGTGCGTGCAGACAGCAATCGCGGCGCTGATGTCGACAGGGCTGCAGAAAGTCGCTGCAGCCCTCACGTGCCGCCGCACGAGCGCGTGCATGCGGTGCCCGTGCATAACCACTGCCATACTGGCCATACTGCCGATGCGCCGGTGTCGACATCTATCGGGAAGCGAGCCGCTTCGGTCCCAACACTAGTACACTGTACTGTATTCTAGTACACTGTACTTGTGAGGCGGATTAATTGGCTCCTTCTGACTGTGGCGGTGGCAGCGGTCATACTTAATATGAAATATAGTATAGAGACACTAAACTCCTAGCATAAAACGCTCAAGGTGAAAGAGCATTTCGTTCAGTGATTTGCTTTTCACTTTAATTTATTCATTTATTTTTTGCGCGCGACTCAATTTTTGTTTGGCGCAGAGCGAGCGATATTGCCGTTTGTTATTTTCGAAATTTCGACTTGCTGAGCTATCTTAGATAAAATATATTTCGGTGGCTACATTTATTGGTTATACGGTCATTACCATATTAAATATTGGTGCGGATTGCTCTCCTCCGGCCTTTCCGGGCGCTCATGTTCCCAGCAAGAGGAGCGTCTAGCACAGCTTCTTCAGAACCCCGCTAACGGTGCTGATACAGAGCCGGCATCAGCATTTTACCGTGAAACCTTTTTTTTCTAGTTGCTCCGGATTTCGTGAAGCCGCATTTGGTGAAATCGTGGCCTATGCACATATTCACTATACACAGCTAAATTCAAAGGAAAAATTTAAGTCACGTGACCGGGTGTTACGTTAAGTTTTCGCTATATTTAGCATTAAAACTAACGTCACGTGACCTGCGCAGCAAATAATATTTGTCTTCTAAATTTAGCAGGATAATTGACGTCAAGTTACCTCATGTCATCTGACCTAGTACACCAAATCTACGTCTCTGGCACGGTGGAAGAAGTACATTTAGGTGGTGACTGTGGCCGCTCTTCCGCGGGGAGTGAGCGACCAGATCGCGCGTTCGGTGCTAGCATCGAACCAGGAGTATAGACTTTTTACGTTTACAATCCACGCGTGGCTTCACAGCTCCGCACGCGTGTTCGTCGTCGGAAAGGAGAAAGCACGCGCCATACGCACGAACAGTCGGATGCACCGCCACACGCTCTTTGGAAAGGTCATACTCTGTTTCACTTTAGATTACCGCTGGAAGGCTACGCGAGCTCCTTGATCTGGGGCACATCTAGGCGGCACAAGCTCTCGTGACTAAAGAGCGGATGCCAACGCTACGTGTTCGCGCTTCTAGCCTTCGCTGCGGTACAACATAAGGTGAAACCAGGAGGCGTTGGTGAAACGAAGTATAGTTAGTTCCACGCCACCGCGGGGGCGCTGAGTGTGAGCACCGTGGGTGTGAGGTCTCTCCAGGAGGCCATGGTTTCGGGGGCGTAGCTGCTCGGCTTTTTCGCGGCGTGGTGGTGGTGTGCGGCCAGTGGCTGGCATCGTGTTTTGCTTTGGTGCTGTGTCAAGTACAGGTGCCACCATCGTGCACGAAGGTGAGCCTTAATCCGAAGAAGAAGTAATGCTATAAGGATGGGGAAAGACGTGCTCGTTCCTAAACGCAATTCAGGGTACCGGAACTGTGCAGAGCGAGTGTCCTTGTTGAAAGCTCGATCGAATGATGCTCACCGGGAGCAGTGGCGTCGTGCAATCCCGAGGGCCGATCGCAACTCACTACCTAGTCTCCTCATCTCGTTGACCAAGTGAAGACCAAGCTTCACAGTCTAATTTCTGTTGAAGACTGGGAATGCGAAGATGTCTGGACAGAAAACGCTCAAGAAACCAAGGCTGCGGACTGCATACTATAATATGTAACAGGATTTTCGAGTGTGAAAATAAAAAAGCTACACGCTGCCATGCATGCCGATCCACTTTCAGCATCGACAATTACACTTCTGCTAAAGTAGCACTGACAAACGTGAAGAACAGAGGACGCCATATACAACCCCAACAAGAACCTTTTCTAGCTACTGAAGAAAGCGGAACAGTTCTTCGTGCAAAATAAAAGCCACCAGACTGTCTACTGGGACACAATCGACAGTGTTCTTGACACATTCACAATAACGTTTCCATACGCTGAACACAAAGAAGAAACAATTGTTCAGTTGCTCCACTACTACTTCAGCATGCGAATGCGACAACACTGTAAGCATATTACCATGAGTATGAACAAACTAGGCTCGAAAAGGAAGAAACCAGCAAAGCAGTGCTCGTCTTAGTTTAAGAGCATGGGTGAGAAACACAGGATATAGGAGATGTGCGTTCTTTGGTAGTATGCAGTGAATTCAGCTTTTGAGTACATTTTAAAGCCAACATATTAGTTAATTATTTTTTTATAGATGAAAAGTAGGGGTGTGCGAATATTGAAATTTTCGAATACGAATCGAATACGAATAAGACAAGAAAACGGGCTTCGAATATCGAATCGAATATCGAATATCTGTCTTTTAATAAAAAATTGCAAAACAAGACGTAACAGCAGGTTTTATTGCCTTTTTTAAAATAAATCAATGCAACTGCATTTTACTGGGCTGCAGCAGGCTAAAGATGCTTCTAGTAATGCACTCATTACAAATTATTGTGTAGGAAAAGTAACTGTTCAACGTGTTCAGAAAGTAAGCCAACATTTCCGCCAGTAGAAAGACCCTTTAATCGGGAAACCTGCGAAATTTCCCTAAAGTTCAAAGAAGTTTTACGTATGGACAGTGTTGGCCGGCTGCTACACGAATATTTCGAATTTTGGAAAACAAATAATTTAGAAAGTAGTTTATTTTATATTTTATTAAATGGCTACCAATGTTTACACCATATAAAAGCGAAAATATTCGCTTTTAAAGCTTTGATTAGTTATTGATGTGAACCCGTAATGCCAATAAACCCAACAAATATTGCACTTTTCCTTTGCCAGGCGAATCAACTAGCTGTTTTTTTTAATTTTCGCGCATGCGCACAAAATTAGAACTTTAGTCGAACCTTTTCGAACATCACCTTCGAAAGTTCGAAAAAGTCGAACTTAGTCGTAGTACTCAAACCTGGGCAGGTTCGTGACCTCCCCAACATCCCTAGTTTTGACCACGCGGGAGTGGCTGGAGCTGTTGTCGATGGCAATGCACTTTTCTGCTCGATTCTAGCTTTTTCTTTTTTTAAATTTTCAAACATCTATATTAGATAACACTCTCGAGATTTATTTTATATTTATATTTTACTCTCGAGGTTTATTTTATTGTATCAATTTATAGAACGCGCAATTACATCACATATTACTATAAAAGTGCCACACAACAAAGGGCTTGGTGAAAAAAAAACGAAACTGACCCTGTCTTGCTGCCATCGGAGAGATAGAAACGGAGCAGTCCAATAACGCACACATCATACGCCTTTCTCAAGGAATAAACATTTTTATAGGTTCAATGCGTGGCAAGCAGATTATTCGTTACTTTCTCGAATATTCGTAGTTTATGCGAATATTCGTAGTTTATGCGAATATTCGCCGTTTTTCCCAAATATTCGGCTTTGGCCGAATATTCGATAACTTCCGAATATGCAATTTTCGAATCGAATACGTTTCGAATAAGGAAAATATTCGATTCGTATTCGAAATTTCGAATAATCGCACACCCCTAATGAAAAGTGATTTCTGTCCTATAACCGCTACTATTGTCTGGCTTTCAGTCACGGTGTCATCATGTTAGTCAATATGTCATCATACTGTGTCATCATTTCAGTCACTATGTCATCATAAATAGTATTTTTTCTGCTCACAAGGTTCGTATGTCCCACAGTACAAGTTGACATTGTATGTATAAACCATTTGTAATGCTATAACCTTTATGCGCATGAAAATAATTAGTTTTGCCCCACTATGTAACATTATTCGAATTTATTTGTTTCAATAACAAGGCAGGAGCAGGGTGGAAAAAATCACCCGACCTCCTATAAAGCCACGCGATGTGTGTAAACAATTTACGGAACTGTTACCAAGCATGCTGTTTGACAAAACATGCGAGCACGACCCAGGTGTTTACACTAAATTATTGAAGGCCCAGTAGATTATGGCGGGAAGTTTTATATTTATACGAGTATTTTTGTCACGTTAAGTCATCATCGGAATGTTCTCGTTTAAAAAAACAGGAACCGCATGGGGAAAAAGGCAATCAGTGCCAGTGCGCCAACATAAATCCATCATTGCGCTACACAGTACACAGGGACCGAGTAAAGAATGCATAATTTCCTTCACAAGCCCTCTATACAAGCCTTCACAATCCCCTCTAAGCTTTGGCGCCATCTATCCCCGTGCGCATGAAGCGCGCTCGCGCCCCGAACATAATGTGGTCGCCCAGTGAGACTGAGAGTCATCACCTAAATGTTTTTCTTCCACCGTGGTCTCTGCTAAATTTAACGGGAAGGTACCGTCCCGTGACCTCCACACCAATTCAACTTCTGCGCTAAATTCAACCCCACAATTGACCTATTGTGGCTTGTGCAATAATTCAGTAACTCCCTTAAATACTACATGGATATTGACGTCACGTGACCTATACACTAATTTAACTAAAGATTCCTCGATGCAATGTGGCAGCGGTGGCGTAGTCAAATTGGCTGGTGAGACTGCTCTCTTTAGTTTCCCCGCTAAATTTAGCAAAAAAGTGGTTGTCAGATGACCTGATGTCACGTGCTGCCAGAACGTTTAACGCATGCAAAACAAATGCCTAGCAATTTCTCATACAAGGTTTTTGTGACGAGTATTCACCCGCTCCTCACTCAACGGATATATTTCACTAAACAAACCTGAGTTTCAGAAATGCTCGAGAGTACTGGTATAGAGATTCATTATCAAGACCTCATTAAATTCTTTACTTGGAGAAATACAGGACCCTTGCCGAGAATATAATAAAAATACAAACAATGGCGAATGTTAGTGATCAATCACCCGCGAGACTGAGCCAGCTGCAGCGGCAACCAGAAACGCGCCCGCGGCACACCACGTGACCCTCAGCACTCGATCATGAAGCAACATTGTAATGAAACCCTCGACGGTGGCAGTTTAGTTCGACGCTTACCCGCAAGACACCGCTAGTAACGCTTTTCTACCTGTTTTCTTCGGTCATGCCTAGGTGGAGCAGGGTATCACCCGATACGTAGTGAGAGGCTCGCTATAGTCGGCGACAGGTCAGGGACAAAGTGAAAGCTCACCTCTTTCCCCTTTTAGCAGAGTGGACACTGGAGGAGAGGCGACCTTTTCTCCAGCGTTCGCTCTGCGGGAGTGGAAAAGCTGGGAGGAGATTCCAGTTCGTTTTTGACCTGTCACCGACTATATTGACGCTTCTCTTTTGCTGACTATAGCTAGTGCGCGTGCTACACACGCGATTATGTTTAAATTTTGATAGTGCAAAGAAGCTTGGCATGGAACGTTCTTGCACTAGTAGAGGAAGTTGTATCCTCACTCTGGGTTGTGAAAAACAAAAAACCTACAAGGCGGCGATAGGCAAACGTCTCACCGCGAATTGTACCACTGAGCCAAAAATACACCGATTTATTGCGGCACTCATTTATAGTCGGTTGTAAACATCCGTAGGAAAAAAAAAAACGTGCATTCCGCCGAGTCAAAGCTTGGATTACAATCTAGCTTGGATGACAAATCTGAATACAACCGTCACCCTTGATGAGTATGATGTATTCGATTTTCTTCATCGGTTTCGGAGAAAAAAATAATAAACTGAGGGCCGTTGCAAACAGAGTAAGGTCCTCCGCAGCTTCGTCAGTATCACTGTAGACCGATGTTCGAAAAAAGTAACAAACTAGTTACAGCATCGACGATGCAAGTAAGTGAGAGGCCGTCGCCACCGTCCCCCTTGTCCGCAATTTTATTTGTTGTATTGTCCAAACGGATTGGGTTGATCGACTATTGGCTCGTGAAGCGACTTCAGATCAGTTTCGATCTTTCGCTCATTTTTGCCTCACTGAGCACCTCTTACATTTCGGAGGTGACGACAGCGGATACAGTCTTTCTCCCACTCACCTCGCCTTTTGAACATCGGGTGGAAAAAGCGCCGGAATGTTGCCGGTGCTTGCGGTAGAACCACCACTCGAACGGTGCGCGCCGGCTGGAAACTGACCACGCGAACATCGTTGCCCTTTTTCAGGCAAAATAAGCTGCCGACGATTAGACACCTGAATTCGCCATTAGAATCGCTAAAAAACGCGTGAAAGCTGCAATGGCACCGTCTCCGAATCCGTGACCCCCTTCAACTGCACCGCCTTCCAAGTTGCCGCCTGGTCACGTGCTCCCCCGACAAGAGGAGGGAAGTGGGAGAAGAGCCGTCGTCAAATAATCTACACCACCAGGGAGGACTTGGCGTGACCGTCGTTCTTTATGACCGTTTTGACTGTATTGAGGGCATTTGCACGCAATTTTAAAGTTAAATGTGCTTAGAAGGCAAAAGAGACAACACGAGTTGTACGTAAAAAGATGTCTCGTCTTAATTTTAGACTACATGTCGCGGTACTTGCGTGTTTGTGTAAATAATTTTACATGGCAGTTTACCCTAGGTTTCCTTTAATTAAGTTCAACGAGATGGCGACACCAGCTCGAAATGCCGCAAGCCAGAACATTTCTTTGTTGTTTTCTCGGGCCTGCACGGACGGTGGCTCGCGACACGTGTCGCTTGATGCGGCCGAGGTCAGTTTTGCCAGGGAATGGTCCCTGTTAGTGCCACTAAATAAACTACGGTTCAGACTAACGACGCTTATCCATCATGTGGCTGAAAACCATGGTTTCCATTTATCTAAAGCTTTATCTCAAATCACAGCAAACGTTATTCCGTCCTCCACAAATGTTTATGCAGTTCGCGACAGAGCAAAGCAATATTGCATAAGCTTCCTAACACTATATATAATGCTGAGGAAGGGTCACTTTTGAACATGAAAATCGGCAGTTGAGTCTGCTCTGAAAAAAAACACACTAAGATGGCGTCCCCCACGACAATATCGGGAAACGCACTGCCGATACGCTAAGCGTAGCTCATTTTGTGGCTCTAGTCTTTGTGTAATTTCTGTCCGCTGCGCCCAACGCGCGGCGGAAGAAACGCATTTAGGTGATAACTCTCTGTCTGACGCGGCGGCCACATTATGTTCGGCGCACCGAGCGCATCACTCGCACAGGTATAGATGGCGCTCAAGTATGAAGTCCCTTTTATACCGACCGCTCCAGTTGTATCTCCCAGTGGTGGTCCCGCATTCCCTCGCTCACCGCTTCTTGTTGTACCCACAGTCTTTTACAAATGGGACAAGTATCATTGTCGACTTCAACAAATACCACCAGGCAGGAGAACCCCTAAGCAAAAATGAATGCATGGTTTGCAAGCCAGCCACTGCCCCTGACACCATACGTATATGGTTCGAAATACTTCCTAAAACAATAAAGAAAACAAAGTTGTTGGACGCCTCTATCTGTCAAAAACACTCCAGCTGTGTATGTGCGTTTAGTATGCGTACAAGCCTGCCAAGACTAAGAGCTTTTTTTTTAGAGCGCAGCCCTTAGGCACCCGTTTCCGGGCTGAGCGGCGTCGGCGTCGCCGTTGGCGTCAACACGAATTCAGTTTCCCCGTTAACTTTAACGGGAAAAATGACGTCGCGACTTCATGTTACGTCACCGATGAACAACTTCAGCGGCAAAAAAAGAGGAGGAAAAAAGGAAGAGGAGGAGTGGAGGAGGAGGGAAGAGGAGGAGAAGGAGGGGAGGAGGAGCAGGAGGGAGGAAAATAAGGAGAATATGCGAGTATGAGGATGAGGGAGGAGGAGGAAAGGATGGGAGTAGGAGGAAGACTAGAGCCGGAGGGAGGGTACGCAGGAGGAGGGCCATACCCTCCCCTCCGTACCCTCACCTTCTCCTCCTCAAGAGCTGCGCTCTAGTTTCGCATTACAGAGATTTGTAAACGACTTTTTTAAATGCCACTCTATATATATATATATATATGGGTAGTTTCATCTCAAATCGGGCAGGCTAAAAAGGTCTAATTTTTAAATTTGCACTAAAAGTTATATGTTTTGGGGGTATTTCTCAAATGAAGGAGGGCGCAAACCGCATGTACCCCAGATTTTTTCTTCTCGAGTTACGAAGCGTAGGAGCCGCAGTGGCAGAAACTAGTGTTTCTGACTGCCGTTGCAGGTCGCGTGTTTGACACCCTCTGCTGGCGACAGTGTTTTTTCCACACCATTTTAACTTTTTCCCCTCATTTAATATGTACTATAAAGATACCTTGACGTATTCAAATCCTTCTAGGAATTTGACTGTTTTCTAAAAAGAAGAAAAATGTCAAACTCGTCACTCACGTCGCTTTTTGGTCAAATTTGACAGGTCATTATTTTGTCGGTACTATAAGGTAAATTTTATTTCTTTGGCTCTACAGAAAGCCCAAAGCAAGCTTATTATAGATATAATAATATCCTTCTGATATGTTTACTAGCCGTTCTGCTACCTTCACGTAAACGTTGTAAGAAATAACAGATGTTGAAAGTTTAAGGGCGATTTTCTCAAGAGTCTCACTTTTGTAAATTTTTATTTTTTTTAATTATTGAAGACATATTAGTCGACTACAAGAAAAAGCAACCTAGAAATGTTTTATTTTGATTGAATGTCCTCTATTTGAGCCGCAATCCCGTAAAGTGTGTGAACATTTTTTTACAACGTTTACGTGAAGGTAGGGGAGCGGCTACTCAGCAGATCAAAATGATATTACAATATCTATGCTCGGCATGCTTAAGGCTTTCTATGTAGCCAAAGAAAGAAAAAATACCCGTAGTACGGACAAAGTAATGACCTGTCAAATTTGACCAAAAATCAACCTGAGTAACGAGTTTGACATTTTTTAGAAAACAATCAAATTCTTAGAAAATATTTGAATACGTCGAGGTATCTTTATAGTACCTATTAAATCAGGGGGAAAAGTTAAAAGGGTGTAGGAAAAACGATAGCGCCAGCAGATGGGTGTCAAACACGCGACCTGTGGCGGCAGGCAAAAACACTAGTTTCTGCCACTGCGGCTTCTACGCTTCGTGACTCAAGAACGAAAATCCGGGGAACATGCGGTTTGCGCGCTCCTTCATTTGAGAAATGCCCCCAAAACACATAGTTTTTTCGTCAAAATTAAAAATTAGACCCTTTTAGCCTGCCCGATTTGAGATGAAACCACCCATCTATCGTGTCTTCATGGTTATCTAACCACACTTCAGCTGTGTCGCGCAGATAATAGGAACACGTTTGCGAGCTTGAAAGTGTCGTGGAAGTCTTTGTGTGTGCTTACTCGTTCGAAGCTTCGGAGCCACTTGATAAAGTCGTTGATGCCGGAGCCAGCGAACGTCGGAGGGTTCTGTTGTCTGTAGGGCACTGAGCCGGGGCGGTGCGTCGGAGCTTCATTTTGTGACATGGCCCGAGCAAGGAGCCTTCGATGGTTTCGGGAAAGCATGGTGATGGACGTGCGCAGAGGTGAAGAAAAAAGACCTCAATTAGCACCGCAATGTTACAGTGGAAATTACGAGAAAGTCCAAGTGCGGGTATGTTTCAGCCTCGGTCTTTTACTCGATCTGGACGCTCCAGCTCGCGCCAGGGCGAGCCCCGAGCTACCGGGTAAAGACAATCGTCGTCGTCATGGTCTTTTTGTCGTTATGTATACCTCTGTGAATATATATATATACATATATATATATATATATATATATATATATATATATATATATATATATATATATATATATAATCGTAAATGTTTACTTTAGTGAACTGTACTTTATCGAATGAATCAGTTTTACGAAACTGCCGAAAGCCAAAATAAACGGCGGAGCCGAGATTTGACCTCTGGGCCCCTAATGTCCGACGGGTGGGCTGACTAGTACAGGACTCCACTTCACGTCCTACTCGTGGCCCACCTCACACCCAGCAGGACATTGGGAGACCCATAGTCCAAAATCCTGGATCCGCCGTTCATTTTGAAGGCCTGTTCACACATACAGCGGAGCTCTAAGTTAGCGCCACGTGAAAGCTCGAAGGAGCGCTCATGTGGCGCTTCCTAGCGCGTGACTTCGTTCTAATATAGCGCGTGATTAGCGCTTTAGTTACGCCTTGTTAGCGCTCCAGTAGCGCCTTGTTAGCTCTCCAGTAGCGCCTTGTTAGCGCTTCAGTAGCGCCGTGTTACCGCTCGTTCACACTGGAAGCGCATCCGCGGTTCGCAAAGCGGCTGCGAACGCGGTTGTATAAAGATTCAGTACAATGGCACGCGCACTCGATGACATCAAGTGCGCGTGCAATTGCACTGGATCTTTATGCAACCACGTTCGCAACCGCTTTGCGAACGCGGATCCGCTTCCAGTGTGAATGAGCGGTTAATGCTTCAGTAGCGCTTCTTGTACCGCGGTGCTGCGGATTAGCGCGTGCACTGCGGTTCTGGTTCCTGTGGTTGGGTGTGCATCAGCAGCATTATGGCGGACATGTGGGATGCTGAAATAGAAATGCGACAAATGCTCTTACATACGCGCTTAGTGCATATGTGTGGGGACGGCTTAACGCCCAGAAAAGCCTTCTGGGTTCGCGAAATCTTTCGCCACCGAGATACAACGGGCATCCGGCGAACCTTGTTCTTAGGCTGAGGGACCGAGACACAGAGCTCTTTCGAAAAAGATTACTTTAACTGCGTGTCTTTGAAACCAGGGTCACGCATATCGAATAGAAAGCGATGAGGTCGTACCCAATAAATTAGTCGCTCAAAGTCGATGACTCTGGATCGTCTGCCCGACCCTTCGCTCGGAGAGCGGCTCTTTTACTTCCTCTTCTTTCAATGCCAAAGGAAAAACAACAACAAAGGAATCGCCGTGCACGTGCTATTTCGCAGCAGCAAGCACGGCACAAGGAGCGTGAGAGCGCTAACAAAGCGCTTCTGAAGCGCTAAGAGAGCACTAACAAAGTGCTTCTGAAGCGCTAGCTGACCGCTAACAAAGCGCTAACAGAGCGCTGCTAAAGCGCTAACCGAGCGCTACGTCACGCGCTAGGAAGCGCCACTGGAGCGCGCCTTCGAGCGCTCACGTAGCGCTAACTTAGCGCTCCGCTGTATGTGTGAACCGGCCTTAAATGTCGGCGGTTTCTTAAAGCATTGAATCATTCGATCAAGTACGGTTTATTTATCTGTATATTGCCGTGCGCGCAGCTGGCCAACTAGGCAGCGCGGCCATGGCCTATCGGTCATCGTGCTTGCCTCCCACGCGAAGAGCCAGGGTTCGATTCCCTGGAGTTACGCGTCTTTTTATTTATTTTTGCAGTTTAATCTTCTGGTGAATTCGAGAACTCTGTTGCTTGTTCGAGGTACGAATGTTCTAGTCACCGAACATTCTAGGTCGACTGTTCCAAAAGCAAACGCTTGTTCATAAGGGGTTCCGCGTGGCGATCTGCAGTCAGTCTGGCCCCTGCGTTCGACTCTGCTGTTACGCCGACTTTGACACCCGCGACGCTCTGCGGTTATCTTCTGTTCCCCTTTTTATTTTTGGGCACAAGTTCGCCCCCATTAAACGTTTCAGTTTCCCCCAGTTATTCTTTGTTCCCTCGCCTGTTTCTTCGTAACAATATTTTCGGTTATTTATTTTATGGAGATCACGTGCCATGATGAAAATTGCTCGCGATATATTCAATGTTCGTGACTTTGCAGAGGCGTACTGCTCCTAGTCTGTCCCAATATACTAACACAGACCACAATTAATTCATGAGCTTCTTTGTCGCGTTAAACTAGCGAGGATAAAAGGAGTTATTTTTTTCTCAGTACTTGCCGTTGCAAAGCTTGACGACGTAGTTGTGCGATTGAAACCACCCGCCTGACGACACATGGGGTAGAAGCTCGTCTCCAACCACTGCGGTGATAAGAATAGCCAAACTCTAACAACGCCTGGAGCTCAACACGCGTTTTCTGTGTTGCCGACCCCAGAGCGTGGATATGATTCACGTTGGCGGCATTGGATAGGCAGCATGGTTGAGGAGATGAACGATGATCATATTTCACTATTTGTTTTTGGCGACTTTATTTGCCTAAATAGAAAAACTAAGGCAATTTTATTAAGTTGTCAACGTTAGGAAGGGATTCTAAGTATTATTTTGCGAAAGTAGAAAAATCGTTTAATGACACCTTTAAAAGACACTGCAATGAAAATAACATTTTTCTTAAAAAATATAAATGGGACACGGTTTTTTTTTTTGTTGCTTTTTTGTTATTTTTTACACGAGAAGAAAGCAAAATCGCGCGATATTGCCACGCGCGTCTCCGAGGAAGCGCGTCCGTAGACGAACGGTTATCGTGCTTGGCTCCCAGTCAAAGGGGACGAGGTTCAATGCCTGGCAGCGGACACACCATTTTGTGATTTGTGTTAATGTCGCGTTCTGGTAAATTCAAAAACCTTGTTGCCTATGTGAGGTTAGAATGTTCCTACGTGACGAACCTTTCATGCCGATCGTTCCAGAAGACTACGCGTGTACATAAGGGTCTCCGCTTGGAAAGCCGCAGTCAGTCTCGCTCATGCGCTCGATCGTGCTCCTCCGCCGACATTCGATGCCTGCGAGCTAACTCTTTGTTGTTTTGTCTTTCGGCACAAGTTAGCCAAAAAAAAAATGTTTTGTTTCTCTATTCGTCGCCTTATCATCTGTCATTCGTGGTATTTTATTGGAGCTGCGGGGAAACACAGCCCATAAAGCCAATCCGTCTTAGACCTCACAGCGCAAAAACGACCCCCGACTCAAAATAACCATCTGCAGAGATAACCGAGCCCCGAGGAAGCCGCCGCACCCAAGGGCTACCCCCGGAGTTCGGACTTTTCCCAAACAAGACAGAGCAGCCAACGAGGCCGACGATGGACAACCACTCGTTGCAGACAACGACCGCCGGCGCCGTCGTTAACCTGCCCGTCGCACCACGGACGGCCGCTCCTTTGCACGGCGAACAATACGAAGATGTCGAAAATTGTATTGACCAGTACAAACGGGTTGCCCGCCACAATGACGGGCAATATGCCATTGTGGCGGATCGACGAGCAGCACCTGCACAACCTCTATTCCTCACTTGAAGGAACTGCAAGGCGCTGGTTCGAAAATCACGAAGCTTCCCTGACTTTGTGTGACCTTTGAAAGAACGAGCTGACACGTACGTTCGGCAGTTATTACCGAAGAAAGGAGGTCGAAGATCTACTGCACTTGAGAACCGAGTGCACCGAAGAGAGCGACACGAGCTTCGTGTAAGACGTCCTGCGCCTGAGCTCCCGCGCTGTACCTCAGGCCACCGAGGAAAATAAGCTGCGTATTTTGATGCGTTGCATGAAGGACGACATCTTCCGTGGACTCGTACGCAACCTACCGACGTCCGTTCAAGGATTCGTTACCGAAGTCACGAACATCGAGCGGGCCATCTCTGGAAGGGCCACCCACTAGCAGCGGAACCCCCGCGTAGCTGCCCCCTCGTCATCCGAATTCGATCACGGCTTAACTCTGACTGGAATTCGCGAGATAATTCGCGACGTCGTCCTAGAAGAGCTCAAGAAGCTCATGCCTGCTGCAGGCCAGCCGGCTTCGCTGTCAATATCCTCAATTGTCCGCGAGGAAGTTCAGCTGACAATCTGACCGGAGGCTCCTGCCAGCGTTGCAGAACCCGAGGTGCCGACCCTGACCTACGCCGCAGTAGCTCGAAAGCTGGCGCCAGCTGCTCGGAAGTATTTGACGCCGACTCAACGTGAGCTACCAGCGTCGCACACTTTCCGACGTCAGAAAGGGGCAGCCCCAGCTCGTCCGCAGCGAACAACTGACGCCTAGGAAGACGGATGTGTGGCGCAGGGTCGACCAACGACCACAGTGTTCTCAGTACGGCGAGGTCGACCACATCTACCGGAGATGCCCATACCGATAAATGGGCCTGCGAGGTGTTGCGTCGAGCGACTCGCGACCCTGCCTTGGAGAACAACCAAGGGACATTGAAGAGTACCTCCGATGACCCCTGTCCCCATTGCGACCCTACGACGAGGTTCCTGTTCGCCTTCGCCTCGACGGGCTCTTTGGCCCTTCCGCCGCTCCCTGTGGGACAACCTGCCCCCCCCCCCCCCTATCTTGTCGGGAAAAATAAGTGCGGCTACGCCTGGAGGTGGCTTTGCCAAAGACGACCGAAGTAAAGAGCTTCCAAAAACGACAGAGAGCTCCCACTCTCCCGACGCCACGCATCGCAACGACGCCCCTTCAACGGTGCCCAACAACCTAAATGTTGTGATGGACGGCCAAGACGCATCGGCACTCGTGGACACCGAAGCAGACTACTCAGTCTAGAGTGGGAAATTCTCTCGGAGCCTGCAAAACGTGACAAAGCCGTGGGATTGATCCCAAATACGAACACCCGGAGGGAACCTTATCACGCCAGACGGGAGATGCACTGCTCGCGTCGAGATCCACGGTGAGAACTGCCCTGTAACTTTCGTCGTTCTGCAAAACTGTGCGAGGGACGTTATCTTCGGAATGGACTTTTTTGCGGGTATGGCACCGTCATTGACCTCGGGGCAAACCAGTCGAAGCTGCGAAAACCTGTTCTGCTGCTGGTAGAGCCCAACACGACGTCACCCGTGATCCGAGTTATTGCCGACCATCTGCCACTACCGCCGCTGTCGAGTGTTTTCGTAACCGTCATTACCGACGCAGCCATGTGCAGTGAAGCTCGTCTGGAAGGCAGCGTGCAACAGCTCCTTGAAAAAGGAATTGGGGTCGCACGAGGCGTAACGGATATCCAAGAAGGACCTACAACTGTTCTCGTGGCGAACTTTCGAGAGGAGCCGCAGCACCTAACGAAAGGTTCCACTATGTCGAGGCGCCAGCCATAATAACCGCAATCTCAGAGAAACACTCGTCGTCAAAGCACAAGAGCACTTCGGGGCTGCAGCTTGACATCGACTCCGATATCTCAGCTGCAAAGCGCCGGCAGCTGGTTGATCTCCTTGTTACATACAGCGACTATTTTACCACGTCATCGAAAGTACTCCAAACACTAAAGGCCATACATCACATTGTTACCGCCGACAACGCGCTCCCTGTCCACCAGTCGCCGTACCGAGTCTCCTAAAGGAGAGGAAGGTGATTCAAGATCAAGGCCATGAAATGCTCGATGACAACATCATTCAGCCCTCAAGAAGTCCGTGGGTGTCTCCAGTTGTCCTTGTAAAGAAGAAGGACGGAACCCAAGGTTCTGCTTGGACTACCGTCGGCTCTACTCTGTGGAAAAGAAAGACGGATACCCGATCCTCCGCGTCCACAACATGATTGATTGTGTGCGCCACTCCCGGTACTTTTTGTAGATTGACTTGAAGAGTGGCTACTGGCAGTTAGAGCTTGACGAACGGGACCGGGAGAAAACTGCATTCGTCACGCCCGTCGGACTGTAGGAATTTAAAGTGATGCCCTTCGTTCTATGCATAGCGCCGGCCACTTTACAGCGTGTCATGGACACCTTGCAAGCAGGCTTAAAATGGCAGAGCTGTCTCATATATCTCGACGACGCTATAGTGTTCGCCAGCAACTTCGACAAGCACTTACGACGACTCCGTGCCGTACTACAAGCCATCAAGGCCGCTGGACAAACTCTCAAGCAAACGAAATGTCGGTTTGCCTATGGTAAGCACAAGTTCCTAGGTCACGTCGTGAGCAGCGAGGGTGTTCTTCCTGCCCCCGAGAAGACGCGCGTCGTTGCCGCGTTTTCCCCGCCGTCGATCAAAAAGCCGTAAGAAGGTTACCAGTCCTCTGTGCCCACTACATACGCTTCGTTCACAATTACTTTGCACTATCTTTACTCGCTCGGCGCGCCGCACGCGCCGAGCGAGCAGAGATAGAGGTGATAGCTTTCAGGGCACTAAGAGGCGCACTGCCGAAGCTTGCAGAGCACCAAGCGAAGGGCGTCAACACATCGGAGTAGGCCATGCACCCTCGCCCCTAGGCTCACTTCCAGGCGGCGCAGCCTGTTCCGCGAGCCTCACACTCCTCTGTTCAAATTTCATTTTTCTCCGATAGTACGTGAACTACAAAGATACTTGGGTCTTCTTAACTTATACCGAAAATGTTTGTCGAACTTGTGAGCTGTGCTGCATCCGCTGCACCAGTTACTCAAGAAGGGAACACCTTGGAAGTGGTTTCGTGAGCAAGCAGCAGCATTTTAAACCAGTAAGAAGTTGCTTTCGTCTGCTGATGTGTTGATCTAGTACGATGCCGAATTTCCGTTGCTACTTTGTTGCGATCCGTCGCCGTACGACCTTGGAACAATGTTGGCCCCCCGAATGCAAAATGGGGCAGAGCGACCTGTCGCGTTTGGTTCCAGGAGGTTAACAGCAGCAGAGAAGAACTAAAGCCAGTTGGACAGGGAGGCTGTGGCAGTGATTTTCCGGGTTCTGAAATTCCAACACTACGATTAGGGAAGGTTATTTGAAGTGTTTACAGACCAACATTTATTGTTTGGTCTGACTGAGCCCGATTGCCGCATTCCGCTGCAGAGTTCACCACGGGTGCTGCGGTGGGCGTTGACACTGAGTTGCTATAAAAACAAGCTGTCCTACAGGCCAGGTGCCAGTTTGGGTAATGCAGATCCCCTGAGTCGACTGCCACTACTAATCAAAATCCTGGAGGAGTCAAGAGTCCTAGATATATTCATGCTCAAGGGGGCATACCCAACGGTTCTGTCTGCCGCAGTAGTGGAGGCGTCGACTGGGCGAGACACAGTGCTGGCTTCGTAACGTACGGCGTTGTAAGCTGGGGGCCATCCACCATCCAGAGCTTAGTGGCGGCCATTTTTAAACCGCATGGAAGAATTCTTGGTGATGGAATGCTTTGTGCTACTGGGTAACCATGTGGTGGTTCCAGCGTCGCTGCGAGTGGCAGTGCGGGATCTGTTACACGAGAGTCTCCCGCGGGTTTGTGAAGATGAAGCTGGTGGGCCAAAATCACGTGTGGTGACCGGGCATCAATGATAACATCACGGCCAGAATGGGCAGATGTACGGTCTGCCAAGTATACCATAAATGCTCCACGGGCAGTGCAGCAGACACCGTGGCCATTCTCGGAGCGTCCGTGGTAACGTCTCCGTGTGGATTTCGGGGGACCTTTTCAAGGTGTCTACTTCTTGATGTTGGTGGACGCATTCTCAAAGTGGGTGGAAGTACTCCGCGAAGCCGTCACCGTCGGAAAAGGCTACAGTGAAATGCCTGGGGTCCATCTTTGCAAGTCATTGGTTGCCGGATGTGATCGTGAGTGATAATGGTCCACCATTCACAAGGGCCCAATACAAGTTGTTCCTGGACCGTAACGGGGTGAGGCCAATACCTATCCCTCCATACCATCCAGCATCCAACGGCGCCACAGAAAGGGTGGTACATACTGCTCAAAGAAACTTAAGGAGTCTGAGCATGGTGATTTTGAATGTCGGATCGCCAAAGTGCTGTTCACATATTGGACAGCACCGCATGGCCTTAACGGACGCACCCCAGCAGAACTGCTCCTGGGTCGGCGCTTGAAGACAGCATTGGACGTATTGCGGCTAGGTCTTCGGGGCAAGGCGCAGTTCCGACAGTTGCAGCAAGAGGTATACAGTGACCGGTTGGCACGAGAAGACCCGGTACCCCGGCCAGGAGATGCTGTTTGGGCCAGAAACTTCAGGCCGAGACCTCGTTGGGTACCTGCGATTTCTGGGCGACCACCAGCGCATCGTCTGCCAAGGTACAGCTGGCAGACGGTTCACTTTGGAACCGTCATGGAGAACACCTAAGACGCCCTGTCACGGAGGCTGAAGTAATGAATGACGACATGGGACAGCAACTGCCACCGTCCTTCGGGCAGCAGCTGGAGGCAGCAGAACTGGCGGCTCCAGAGGTGCAGGTGGAGCTGGCCAGCTATTTCCAGCCCGGAATCCCAGCAAACTCAGGTGTGTTCGTTAGCCCAGAAGCCAACTGTCGCCCAGAGGCTTCTGTAGCCCCACAGTACCGAGCATTCCGAAAATCTACGAGAGTTAGGCTGCCAAATTCTTCATAACACCATTTATTTTCTTCTTCTTCTTCTACGAGAGCCCGGATGCGCCGCAGTGGTATTCGCAATAACCGCGGACTCGTGGGGGAAGGGTGCTGTGGCAGAAGCTAGGGCCACGCACCGGCGGGCGCCTCGTGGGACAGCGTGTGACGGGCACGAGCGAGTTAGAATGCCGGCAGGACGATCTTGGCTGCGGGCCACGATGGCTCGTTCCTTTTGTATATTTATTTGTGTGAATTTAAACCTTTAGCATCATGGTGCACAAGTCCGGCCGGCTGAAAGCAGAGCGACACCGACTTTCTGTCACTTTAGAAACTAAGTCAGTGCAGTGCAACCGCTAGCCTGAGGTCTTTAATGTGCATCACTCAGTAGCGATACACAACCGTACGCCAGTACGATGCTCATACAGTTCCGATCTGGATGAGCATCGTACGGGCGTGCGGTCGTGTATCACTATCGGGTGATGCACGTTAAAACTCCCAGGCAAGCGGTTATACCGCACTAGATAATTTTTTTTTATCTACAACTGGGAGACTCGTCGTGCGTTGAGGCAGTCTAAGTTTTAGGCTATAGAAACATACACACACCCATTGCCTCCTCCATACCGAGAAAGCGTGGCACGTCACGAATTAAGGCGGCTGCCGAACACGGAAAGGAGGGGAGATTGCCTGCTAGCGCCACACAAGAGCGAGCGGCTAAGCAGAGAAACACTTTTTTTTTTTTTCGGCATCGAGGAGAGGAGGAACTCAACGTCACCACTTTCCATTTCCCCTTCCACCCTGCGTCTGCTTCTCCGCAACGGTCCTTGAACGGTCGTGGTCGTCGGTTTCGTTCGCGTTGGAGGTTGTGCGACGAACTGCCCGGAAAGCTCGGTATCTGGTGCTTGGAGTGTTCGGCGATTCATGGGTCATATACTTCGTTTCACCTTAGGTTTGAACGAAGTCAAGGATATACTTCGTTTCACTTTACGTGCGAACGAAGGCAATGCTATACTTCGTTTCAGCTTGGGTCCAGACGCAGCCGATGCTACAAGCACGAGGCGTGTGGCCCTGAACAGTGCCTCTTACTGCACGAGCGCGCGTGCTTGGCAGGGACGCTGGAAGCCCGGAGCTCGCGCTTGTAGCATTGGCTGCGTCTGGACCCAAGCTGAAACGAAGTATAGGCGTGCGAGCCGAGCACTCACGTTCCCTGCTTTGCACGCGCGCTCATGCAGTTAGTGCATTTCCTCGGGCTATCCTCTATACGGAGTACTGAAACGACGGTGACGAAAACACAAAAACAAACGTGGTTCGGGGAGCGGCTGCTCATGACCCAAGCGCTTGCACACTACCTCTGTCCTTTCTGGTCTGCGCAACCAGAATTGTCACCGTTCAGCGCGCTCCTCCTCTCGTTTTTCCTGCGACCGCGTGCCCTATGGCTCCGTCGTCGATGTGCCAGGCTTTCTCCGTATAGATTAGGCTATTACCACGGTGGGCTGTACTCAGATTTCTTCACGACGGCGAATGTAGGTTGCGCGTTCGTGGTTTTTGCTAAACGTGCCACTGACTGTGTGTATGTGTCCATGCGGAGAACATGATCGGTCTTATCAGCAGAACTATCGTACACTTCGGAAATTTCCCCAGAGGTATTCGGAGTACCGTGAAAGATATTTGTTGCGAAAAAAGAAAAAACTCGGTTGTCTCTGTTTGCTAATATTGCTTCGTGTATAGCTGCATGCGCCCGGGTTTGAAGAAGCGTTGGTTCTCCTTTTCCTCCTCCTCCGTACCTTCCCTTCCTCCTCCTGCGTACACTCCTATCCTCCTCCTTCCCACCCTCCTCCCCTCATCCTCCTATATACCTCCCCTCCTCCCAGTTCCCCTACTAAACTTAGCCGTAAAACTGACGTCACATGACTTCAACACCAATTCAGTTTCCCCGCTAAATTTAGCAGGCAATTGAATTGATGCTGAGGTCACATCACGTCACTTTTCCTGCTAAATCTAGCGGAGAAAATGAATTTGTTCATTTGTGAAGTGACATCGGGTCAAGGGACGTCATTTTCCAACGCTAAATTTAGCGGAGAATTGAATTGGTGTTAAGGTCACGTGACTCCGATTTTCCCGCTAAATTTTACGCGGTTGTGCCGACGCTGGCGCCGCAAAACCCGGATACGGGCACCTAAGACCTGCGCTCTAAAATGACCAACGCGGCAGGCAGTGAGTTAATCTTCGAACTGTATAAATTGTTCCCAACTGTTCACAGACAGTTTCATACTCCTGTCAGACGGCATTTTGAAGGCCTTCAGAACAAGCTCTTTATAAATATAAAGGCTAACCGGCGCACACCGTAGGGCACGTGCGCACTGAACATCGCGAGCAGATTGGCCGATTTGATAAAGGAGCTTAGTGAAAAGGGCCTTTAGAATGTCGTCTGACAGGGGTATCTGGGTGTCAAATGAATAACTTAGATGATCGTTTCAGCACCCACGCAGCCGCACAAACCAAATGCTCGGCATAATATATTTCTTAGATTACCTGCTCGAATGGCAGGCTTGCCTGCCACTTCCGTGTGGGCACTGAAAACGTGGGCGTATTAGAATGTTGGTTTTTTCATAATCTTTCTTTTCTGGTTGACATACATATTGTGAATTTAGTGATATCAAATAACTCACTGGAAAGCGCAAAAGCACGGGATTCAGAAAATATATAGCTTGTTAATTAATCTATACACATCGCCGGAGTATCTCTTTAAAGGGTGCATAAACATTGTTTGTTATTTCAGTATGTAAAGCTTATAAACACTCCTTGACATTAAAAACCTATAAACAGGCACAATGGCAGTCGCAAAGGAAAACATACAAATGTTAAAAACAACGTGTCCGCGCGGAGTGTGAGATAGCATCGTGCAATATCTCTCCCCATCGCCGACGCCCCTCGCATAACCATGTCTTATAATGCAGGACGCGCCATCGCTTTTTTTCTTTTGCCTCCGGTCCCTCTTCGTTTTTTTTTTTTGTCGCTCCTACCTTGTCGGGGTTCTTGAAAGTTTCCCAGTGGCGTCCTCATGGCGCTCGCTCTGTTCTGCCACTTTCAGACATGAAAAGGACAAGCGATATTTGATCTCCTTCCAAGGAGCGGGAATGACAAGTGTGCCAGTTTAAAGAAGAGTTAACACCACTTAAAATGACCAAGGACATCAAACATCCTGCGTTTCCTCCGTGGAACGTTATCACAGTCGGGTCGCGCGAAGTCAGCCATCGAACCATCAGCACATCGACTAAATGCAAATTTCTTAATGCACGTCCTTCAAGAACGCAGCCGCAGAAGCTGTTCATTGTAAATTACTTTGCGTGGTCGCTCGCATTTTTATTTTGTGTGTTTGCGTGTTTCACGCCTCATTTGCATGCAGGCATCTTTTTCAGGAAGTCGGGATCCCTAATTACGGTCTTCACGTACAAAGACACTGAATTTGTGCGCCAATGTCCAGCAGCATGCGCCATAGCCGGATGACTTGTGCACTGGCGCGTTTGGTCTTCATATTCCATCCCAAATAAGGCCACGCCGAGCGGGAGGGTAGGATACATCTTCGAACTCATACAGATCTGAAAGCAATCAAGGTTTATTGAAACCGCAAATGCCTAAGCCCACAAAGATTGGTTAGCAAAGCAAAACTTAGAACTGCATTTTGGTTTTCGTTCCAATCTATTTTGAACACAAAATGTGTCTTATCCCCTGAATGTCGAGAGAAAACAGGCACGAAACTCTGTTACGACAGTTTTCCCTCAAAGCTTAGCGTGGAAATTATTGCCACGTAAAGTCAATTTACCGGCTGAATGGAGCGGGGAAATTGACTTGATGAGAACACGTCACCGGACCTCGTGTTACGTAACGTCACGTTTCACGCTAAACACAGCGTGAAAATTGACGCTGTCGGGATCCAAGCCACGTGACCTCGAGTGGTGCGGTGTCAATTACCTCTCAACATTTAGTGGAAAAACAGACGTGACCTGACCATGTAGTATCACCTCGAGTAACGTTGCGTCAAATTCGGGACTCGCGACGTGGCAATCCCGAGCCTCTTATCATCGCTCCGCAATCAATGAGTCTGTAATATACCGATATGATCGCCCAAGGACCAATCCCATAGCCAAAAGCGCGAACATAGTAATCTCTTGCAAAGACACGGCAAACATGTTTTACTTTAACCCCTACCGCTCGCGACGCTTCGACCCGACAAAGCCAAGCGATGGGACGGAGCTCGTGGTCTTTGCGGATTTCCTATCACGGTCTAAGCGAATGACGCAAAGCAACAGCCGCAGGCTCGCGGCGCATCATGCACATAAATACGTCATTTGCAGCGCCAATATCGTGCAGCTGTAACTGTACCAATAAGTTTAACCAGAGTAGAGTCCTCAATCGCTTTCGCAGCAAAGGGGTCATTGAACACTATGACCCAAAGACCATCATAGATCAAGGAGACAGGGTCATTTGAACACCATCTGTAGCACTATACAAGAAAGAGACGCGATATCTCAATCTTTTTTTCATCGCTCAATTCCTTTTCTTAATTGTTTTTTTTCACGATTATTTTCAAAGTAATTTGTTCTATCCTCTTTTTTATACGAGGCTGACATGTAGATTAAAACGTCATTTTTTATCCAACATTTTTTTAAGGTTATTTTTCTTAATCAAAACTATTCATCACTTCCTTCCGCCTTTCATCTTTTATGCATTAAAAATATCAGTTGATAGTAGCGCTTGTCACTACATGTTTATTCGTTATGTCCTTATTCCTTGCGCTAAATATGTTGACGGTCGTATCGTCGCCTGTGAGACGGAGTATGGGGTATAGTGCTCGAAACAAAAACAAAATGAGAACTGGGCACTACTGCGGGCCAGTTTTCTTTTTTTTCTCCAATTGTCTTCGATCATTACCATGTATTTTACAAATTCAGCCCCAACTTGCCCAAAAGTCAGAAATGTTCATATCAGGTCTCAATCTGCTTTCCTTAAAGTTGCGATGCAACATTTTTAGGACTTTCAATAATACAGTTTATAATTATTTGTTGACAATTCATATTGAATTAAACGCACTTTTTTCTTCTCCACTCAATGAAGCTTGCAGAAAAAATCCGAAAAAACCCAGCTCCGTTTACCCCACTCAACTCGCAGCCATGATCTGGAGCCGATTATAATGCGGCTAATATTTAACATAGCCACGCGCTGGGGTTGGCAGAACGCATGGCGCGCTGGGTTCAACGCATTGTTAAGGTTTGGCTACTGCCGTCATACAGCTATTGCGTACGAGCCAACTACTTGATTGCATGTCGAGGCATTGATTGTCACGAGCCATGATCAAATGACTGCGCAGTGTTGGTGTGCAGTGCATGAGCCGCATTTGAACATCGTCACAGAGGGAATCGCAAAGCTTGATGATGCTGTCACGGGGATTGCATTGTTGGCGTTGTCACCGCATCAGCGTCATCAAGGTTTGCGACAAAGAGACTGGAAGAAAACACCCGTTTTTATGCCTTGTAATCTTATTGCGACGAAGACGCTACTTAGCCAGCGGTGTTCCGTTCGGAGTATTCTTGGGTCAACTAGTGCTAGTAAACAGGTGTAAACAGAGAAAACATTCCTACGTTGCATGGCAACTTTGAGGCCGAGGTCCTACGGTGGCAAGTTGGCTATTTTATGCCCGCATTACTATAAATTGATGCCTCAGAAGTTGCATTTGAAACCACGCCCCTTCGCGGCAGCGGGAGAGGGAGTAAAAGAAAAGGGACAACATGACGTCACGAAAGGTTCATCGCGCGTGCTTCTCGGCTCGCAGTGCCATATTCGTTCGCCGTCGAGAACTGCACCCGTATTCACCTTAAGAAAAAAGTGGGCGTGTCCCTCTCGTGGCATGCTTATTGGTCGCATGCCGTCGCACATATTATTCCGTTTTGCAAAGTAGTTCCGATAAAAGTTTGCTCTCTGGGAAGCTAGCGTTATTAAAACTTAGATAAATTTGTTATTCTCAGTAGGATAAATAATATACCTCCTTAGTACGCGTGTATTCACGTAATTCTACGCCTCACAAGATCTGAGGATCGTTGTTCGTAGTCAGCCGGCCAGCCGCTGTCGCTCGCCTTCCAAAATGGCGACTCCAACAACTCTGGCTGATCGGTCCGTGTTGTCAGCACTATTTCCTGAAGACGTTTCCTCTCGGGTGTACTACAAACGTCACGCAAGTGGAAATGTCCTGTCGAGCCAGACAAGGCAGTGTGTTTTGAACGTTTATTCTTGGATGCGGCGGCAGTACCAAGAAAAAATGTGGTGGAAGTCGTCAACCTGACTGCCGCCGCAACGGGGATCAGTGTTAGCTCGGTCTACGAGATTAAGCGTGGCTTCAAATGTGCCAACGGAGCTGTGAAATCTCCTTCAAAGAAGCGCCCGAAATTCGCTGAGAAAAGGAAGAGGATTTCAAATCACGACGCGTGCACGTTGACGGCCGTGAGAAGCTGCCTGCACAATTTCTTCCGTCGGGGGAGATCCCAACGTTGAAGAAAATTGCCGCTCGTCTCCAAGAAGACGACGTGCTGCCGTCCTGTTCCGGGACTACCCTGTATCGCCTGCTGAAGGACATGGGTTTCGAGAAACAGAAACGGAATCGCAACTCCTTCCTAATTGAGAGAGAGGACATCGTCGAGTGGAGGCGGCGGTATTTGAGGGCAATCGGAAAGCACAGAGCCCAGAACCGCAAGATCTGCTTCCAGGACGAGACTTGGGTGAACGCCGGCCTCACAGTTGACAAGGTGTGGACTGACAGCACCATAAAGTCAGCAAGTCAAGCCTTCATGTCTGGACTAACGACCGGGCTAAAGGCTCCTTCTGGAAAAGGTGAAAGAGTGATTGTCACCCACGCAGGTAGTGACACTGGCTTCGTGTCCGGCTGCCTGGATGTGTTCCGTGGGAAGAAAAAGGGGGACTACCACGATGAAACGGACTCAAACAGGTTTGAAGCATGGTTTCTTCATCTGCTGGCCCATATCGAGTCTAACAGCGTAATTGTTATAGACAACGCGCCGTACCACAGCAGAAAGGCTGAAGCTGTTCCCACAACTGCAACAAAGAAGGGCGAGATCCAGCAGTGGCTCTCTACCAAGAACCTAGACTGGAGTGCAACAATGAAGAGAAAAGACCTCCTGAGCATTGTGGCAACGGTGAAGGATCGCTACACAAAGTACAAAATTGACGTCATGGCTGCGGACGCCGGACACACAGTGTTGAGGCTCCCACCGTACCATTGCGAACTAAATCCCATAGAGTTGATATTGGCACGAGTCAAGCAGGAGGTCGCCTCCAAGAACATCACATCCAAGCCCAATGACGCTGAGCGGCTCTTGAGGAAAGCAGTGGACAACGTAACAGCTGTCAATTGGCATGACTGTGTAGAGCATGTGAAAAAAATGGAGGCGAAGTTTCGAGAATGTGATGTCCCAGAGTCGAACCTCGAGCCAGTCATCAAACCCCTCAATGCAAGCGACACGGAGGAGGAGAGTGGAGTCGACGACGAAGCTGACGACGAGGACGAGGGTGAAGAGATCTTCGGTGTTCAGCCTTTAGAATGGAATTGACCGTGAACTAATGTCCCACTAGGACGTGTTTTCTCCTGAAAGTGGCTAGAACTTTGGACTCTGTTTGTCATACCCCAGAACACAAAGCGGTCCTTTTAAGCACCATTCACATACTGCAAAATCGAATTCCCGACTTCATACACGCCTAACCTCCAGTGTCATGTTATTGTCGTGATTCTACCTTTCATTACGTAATAGCCTTGTTGCAGATTATAATCGGGATTCTTACCGCCATCCACACACAGGGCCACTCGGGCAACGAGCAGAAGCTTTGATGGGATCCTGGAAGAACGTATCTCACATCAACCACGCTGTTTCTGTTTATAATCAGGATTTGTACCACCATCCCCACACCACGGAACTTAAGAGAACAGAATTAAAGAATAAAAATTGAAATTCACCGCGACACACAAGGAAACCGATTGCCCACTCAATATATACACGTGAACGTCAACGCAATAACGTAAACAAAGGTATATTAGGACAGAATAAACTATACAAACTTACGTTCGTGGCTGGTAGCAGATCTGATCAATCCCAGTTCATCAAGTTTGCGGCGATGTCGATGATGTCAGCTGATCTTTTTGCTTTAGCGCTCCATGGTTGCCGTTAAAAACTGTAAATACGCTAAAACTGGCAGACATTGATTTTTTTTCTCATGGTGTTTTTAGAAAGCCGACGGTATAAACAATGTTAGATATACAAAGATATGTTTATTGAAAACAGTTTAAAGAAGCGATGCAAAATTGTGCATAGCATAAGCATGCTTATGAGAAACAAACGCTATTTAACGAGGTATGTTCTAGCTTTTTGCCACTAGAGGATGCTGCAGTGCTAAATTCGTTTTGGTTTCGGTCTCTAATTGTGGATCCCACCATCCTCCCGACGGAGAGTGGTGAAGTCTACGCGATATCGCGCCATTTCATTGGTGGAAACCCAGAACACTCCGCCACCGGCCGGACTTGTTTTACTTCGGTTCTTAAGGTGAAAACGAGTATAGCAAGTTGGTGATACATGCTTCTGAAGGATGCCAGCTGAACGTAGGAAGGTGAACGTTACAAAAGAGAGAGAAATAGAAAATTAGGACAGATACACTACTGGAAAATAGCTGCCATTTACTCAAGATATTCTAAACCCGACCAGGTTTTACATCTCGGAACAAATTGGCTTCTGAAGAAGTTTATCTCCAGTAAATGGTCTGTAGTCCCTCAGTTTCGATAATCTTTGTAGAGATGAGGCAGGTCCCTCAGTGAATCTGAAAAGCTTGTGTGAGTGACGGAAGACGAAACGAGGTAACAGTTTCTAGTTGATCGTTGTGAGAAATGTGCACTAGAATCGCGCCTGGCGATTTTAGTGACGTCACGCCTCGACCATCCGATTACGTTTGGCGGCGGCGAGCGCCTGGCATGGCTTTTCGATTGTTTTCACGTTTTGTTTCATTTCGAGGACAAACGATATCGATTTTAGATTCTCCATTGAACACTACACCAAAAAGAAACATTAACTTATTCTTAAAAAAAAGAAAGTAAACGTTTTAGCTCATCTATAAAACGTGGCTTTTGATTCTCACAGGTGATGAAACCGTGTCTCCAAAGCTCATAAACAGAAATATTACATGTACATGTGACCATATAAGAAGTGAGATAAATTTTGGGGCACAGCGAGCACGTACCAGGCGAAAGCAAGTGTCGTACCACGTTCCACGTGGCGACGTGTTGCTTCGAAGGCACATTTGACTAGATCCATTTCGTTTCTGTGCTTTAACAAGCCAGAGAGAAAAACAACCAGATAGTCTACGCTGAGGGTGCAGTGATAACAACACGAGCGCGTGTTAAAACCCGGAGTTAGAATCCCGGCTCCGTCAAAGATTTTGCCTGTTGCGGCTTCGTAAACTTTGATTCATTCGATCAAATACGGTTCGTTCATCTGGAGATTTTCGAATATTTCATTTTCGGAGACCAGGTATTTAATGAAAGTGCGCGTGATATTTTTAAACGTGGCTCTTGATTGTCGCAGATGATGACACCCTGTCTCTATAACTCAACAACAAAAATAGTTAATGTACAATGACACGAGGACGACTTCATGTCACGTCTCAGGCGGGCATTGGAGAGAAGAGAGACTAAATATGTTATATTCAGGTCCAGAAATAAACCTGTTCAGCGTAAGTTGAATGTTGCATTTTTAAACCTACGATAGAAAGCACTTCGGCTAATAGGTTCCTTGGGGTTTGGTTTAAGGAGATTTTAAGTTGGACGAACCATGTAAATAAAATTAGATGTGATATATCACGTTCAATTGGTATACTGAATAAAATCAGAGACTTGTTACCAAACCGGCTTAAACTGAAGCTTTACTACACTCTTGTGTATTCCCGCCTACAGTATTGTCTTTTAGTTTGGGGAACCACGACGAAAACAAACATTGAAAAGTTTTCTTTACAAAAGAAGGCCGCTAGGTTCATGGATAATTTAGGTTATATTCAGCATACATCGCCCACATTCGAAAATACAAGCTATTACCCATCGGACATGTTTTTTATATTAAATTAGCGAACATTATATTTGACGAGATAAAGCGGATAAGACCTCTTTCTTCTGCGCCTACCTTCATAAGCCTGCCGATTACACTCTTAGACACACCTTTTACACCAAACAAAAGGTTAGAACAAACTATGGTACTCAAACACTTCATTATCGAATTGCTGACTTACTAAATAATCACGCAAATATTGTCCAAACGGTACACAACTGTAGCAATCTACAGATGTTTAGGAAAATGATCACATTCTATTCTTTTTTTCAATCGAATAATATGCACCTGCCACTTCTGCCATTAGTTCAAATGTGCAAATGTGATCAATTATATTATATTTAACAGTGTTTGTTCTTTTTGCTAAACTTTGTGACTCTTCAAATGTTTTCATCCGTGGACTTATTTTGATGTGAATTAGGTAATTGATGTTCATTTTGTTTTCGGTATCCTTGAGAGGTACGTGCCGAGTGATGTAATGAGGGCTGGTGGCCACGTCAGAGGACTTCGCGACTTCGTTTCGCCGCAGCTTCCCAGACATATGCATGTCGGAAATAAACTTGTTATTATTATTATTGATAAGAACCACTGGCTCAGTCTGGTGAGCTAATCAACGTTTTAATTATTGAAAATAGACATATGTATCCACTTAGAACCTTGCTCAGCGTCATTTAATACCACTTAGTCAGTAATTTTCAGAACGACTTGGAGAGCGTGAGATTCGCAGTAGGGCGCTAAAATTTACCACTGGTGCAGCAGGTACAAATCTGGGCTATGGTAGGAAACTAAGGAATCGCAGCGGGCGCCTTATCGCACCGGTAGCCTCGTTCCTGCTGCACCAATGGTAACTCCTAACTTAGCCAAATGATTTCTACGTGAAACAACTTTTTGCTGGCGTGAAGTGTTTGTGATGTAGAGATGAACTTCTTCTTTGCGTAATGTAACGATCGAACTACAGAGCAGCGATACTCTTCTTGGTGAAGATAAATAGGGATGGTTCTAGTAGGCCGGAGGTTCCTGGCAAAGTGCTTATCCGCCTCAAGTTCGGCAAGAATAACTGGTAAGGCGGCAGGAGGACGACGTAGGTTGGACACACCTGTAACTTTTGGAGGGTCATGTGTTTGGTCAGAAGCATCGGAAGTATTTAAATGAATCTCACGATTCGCGCAGCCAATGAGGGCGTTCGTTTAGGTCAAAAAATCTAGTCCTAAATATATATCTTCAAGCCGCAGATGGAAAGAAGAGTAAATAAAATAACATACAGAGTTTCAGCCACAAGCACTGATAGGGTCAAACATGCAAGTGGCTGGCAAAAAGTACCATATCCGAAACGCCTAAAGTATACACGAGCAGGGGTGAGAACTGAGTGCAAGTATTGGAGGTTGTCATCGGATATGCAAGATACGGCAGCGAAAGTGTCGAATAGAACAGAAAACGTTTTACCAGCAATTTCCACGTTACCGCTTGTAGGTCCGACATACGAAGGATTCACGCGCTTCTGAACAAAAAATAAAAATAAAATTGTGGGACAAATAGGCCAGATGTCTCCACCCCAAGCAAAGCGCATATGAAGGTAGCCTAGTGTGAACAGGACTATTAAAATCACAGGGTGAAGAAAGCTCATTAAAAAAAAAACACATTAATATAAGATGTTGTTGGTTTTTTCGCAATTTGAAAAGTTAATATTTTTTTCTGTACATTTTTCATTGCCACATCGTTATTAGAAAGCCATATTCCACGCTTAAAAACGTCCCCTTCTGGGACATGCTCCGTGTTGATCGATAAATTTACAAGAAAAAAAATCAACAAATTATCAAGAAGCATGTTTGGAATAAGCTACACCTTAACGATTTTCAGGCAACAATTTCCGAGATAGTTTTAACCAGGACAATCCCGAGACGCTGTGAACGTTTTTTTCATTTGGGTACTTTCTAGCGCCCATGTTTTTCAACAACAATATTGCGACATTGTATGATGTTCCTTCATTCAATAGTGGTAGCATCACACGAGACAATGTATTTGAAGTTCTGTGGATTGATCCGTGAATAGTACACCATAAGGTGGTTGAGGGAAGTTGACCGCACTCGAATGTACTTTGCGGACTAAGCAACCCGGCAGGTCTCAAAAGAGGCCCGGCAAGCAAGGCGATAAGCCGAAAAGCCAAGCTATGTCTCTAACAATGACTGCCAAGCTCACGTCTATTGAAGAAATATCGCTAAGGGCGTTGGTGCCAATAGACAAGTGTTATTCACCTGTTAATATTTTTTTACTTTAAACTCCATTATTATAAAGCAGTGTTTTTCAGTGCCTAGGTACCATTATTTCCCTAATCTCTCATTATAGGGGGTAGAAACCACCTAGATAGGTGTTGAAAAGTACTCAAGTAGAATTAAAAGTGTGCACATAACTGTTTTTGTGTTACCATTTTTTAAGACACTAAAATGGCTAAAAGTTAATTATTAAACGAAAAAAATGGATAGCAAAATGTGATTTTCAGGTGGTTTAATTAATTCTTGTTGAGTTAAAAAGAAGGACTAGATTGTTTTTCTTTTAATTTTTTTCAAAACAAAAATGAGGCGGAGTTGATCCCAACAAGTTGCAGACATATTTTTTTAACGGAGATGCACAAAATTACATTTTAACTCCGTTGCAAAAATTTTACTGAAACTCAATGGCAAACATTTTATAGAAACTCATTACCAAAAACTCTGGTGAGACACTATTGCAAAAAAATTCAATTGAAATACAATTGCTACAAATTTAATTAAACCTCGGTTACCAATTACTTGTGCCGGTTAAATAAAAAGTTACTAAAAACCCATTGAGGTCCAGTTGAGACTCAACGCGGTGTATTGAGTGAATCCTTTACACATTCAATTAAAACTCGTTTAGTTTTTTGTAAGGGTTAACACAGCCAAAAATTGACCGTGTTAGATAACTTTTACTGCAATAGAGAAAATAAAAATTAACCCAAAAATGATTACATAGGGAGCGTTTCACTCCTTGTGTGGCGATTTTGGTAGCGAACATCAAGGGAAAAGTGTTTATTACAACAACAGCAAAACGAAACTCTATTACTTGCCTTGTGACCACAAAGATAAAGTAAAGCGTACGCAATGAGGAAAAAGAAGTGAAGGTCAGCTAAGGCAGCCACCTGCATAGCTGATGAAAGGTGTCTATATGTCAATTACGAAATGAGCGCCATATAAGGAATATTCCTGAACAGGTGAATTTTTAATTTTGATCACAACTGAACCGGTAGCACAGGCAACCATAAAACAGCCTAAAGTACCTTCTTTCTTGTTTATTGCTGACTTTAGACAAATGTGATCAAAGTTTACAGATGTCAGACGCGGCTGGTGTTTATACCCGATTTTTCTTGTTCTATACAGTACCATTACCTAAAAAAATGGTATAACAAGATACTAAAGTTACCTTTCTGGGGCTGAAGAGGGTGCATTGTTGGATGCGGATTTAAACATTTCCTACAAACAATCTAAGCGCGAAAGTTGAAAAATGTACACAATATAAAAATGAGCATATATTGAATTTTTTCCGCCAGAAGTTCTGGTGCCTATTGTTGACAACTAACAAAGGTTCATTTGTACTACAAAAGAATGTCTGCCTCTTTGTACCCTTTAGTTAATTTTCATAAGAGCTTTAAAACAAAGATTGAGCATTAATATTTATGAACTTCGGCACACATCCTTAATTTATACCGATTAATCACTTACAAGTTCTATACGTACGAGCAGTTATAGGAATTTATATTGCATTTTCTCGTATGAAACATTATTTTGCAAAAAACAGCTATCAATGCAAACTGACTGTGTGAAAAAGCGCCACGATATTTAAAGCGGACAATTTTATCTACATACCTTACAAAATTTAAACAAATCGGAACAATAATAAATTTTGTCCCTAAATACTCGTAAACCGTGTACGGCTGAAAACGCCACTGCATGTTCGCATGCTTCTACCGAGCTGAATTCTTAATTTACTCATACTCATTTGATATCAAGGGGAATAACATTTTCTCTTCTATACACTGGTATACGTCAAATAGGGTACGACCACGCATCATTACAGCAATTCAAACACCGACAATAAATCATAATGTTTCATGGCCGCCCTAGGGTCCCAGCCTTAGTTCGCGTTCACAGTGGCGGTTGAGCTGCGTTTGCAAAGCTTTAGCGAATTCGGTTCGCGAGCAACCCTGTTCTGAAAATCCAAGACTCGGTTGCCGGTTTCTCGGCGATCACGCGTGCTTTTTGAGACGCGTTTGACATTCTTGTTTTACAATCCCAAATTCATTTTAATCCACGATTCGAAGCAAAAGCTTTGGCTATTTTGGCAGTCTGAAGAGTTTTTTCCAGGGCACAAGCTATCACTTCAAAACGTCTGTGACAGCGGCACACATGTATATTGGTGCATATCAGAATGCCAGAAGCTCTAAGAATAACGAGGTTGCCTTGACAAATTATGGAATCCCCACTCGAAAAAAAAAAAAAAAAGGTCTGAAGGTTTACTTTTCGACGCCCTCCCTCGGCACAGCACATAAGCGTGAGAGCGTGGGCATGGCCTCCTATAAATATAAGAGTGATAAAATTATTTCTGCGCTTCGTACAGGCCTTGCCCGAGCGGTCAAAACTGCACGACGTTTTCCCTCACAAGCGGCCCCGCGAGGCAGAGGAAACCTCCGAGTATGACGTCACACAGAGTGGTTTTTTTTTCGGTTTTTCTCACGTCTATTGATACCTTCGAGTATAAGGCTCGTGACATTCAAATTCAGAGGACAAAACAAAGCTACAATTTACCTCTAGCTTGGTTTCTCAAGAAACTATTGAGCTTTCCTTTAAACTGCACGGGACTATAGTAAGGTATTTGATTTTGGTACCTACTTTCCAGTTGATGGTATCGTTGGTGTCGTACAATGTGACAGAGTTGTCGGTGTCGCGAATGGCACGCCTCAACCGATTGTCGGAAATGAAGTCAAACTTGGCGGAGAAACTCACGCTGCACAGCTGCATTAAAAAAAAGTATATTGTTATTGTTTCTCACCTGGACACGAGCAACTCCTTTCGATGAATGCTTTTTAAGAAGAGTTTTGCAAATGCGCAGACCCTCTTCCCTAGCGCCAAAAGCTCGAACTGCGGTTGGAGCCCGGAAGGGGAGCTGCGCTACAACTAGTTCCTCCCCTGTGACTCGTCCGAGCTGCGGAGTAGGCAAAAAGGCTAGCGCAACTGCCCTTCTATATGCCAATTCCATTTTGGGCTTTCACCGCTTGGTATCTTCTTTACTTGAACAAAGGAACATTGAAACGACAGCTGTCGGGATCGTTTCAGCTGCGAATATGTGTAAAAGCGTGATTTCATGCATCTTATTTATCATTTTGCGGAAGGTGTCGAAAATATTAAGCTGCGACTATGGATTCGTGCAGCAGAATTATGTTTATTCGCTGGCCTGTCATAACAAAGGATTTGTGGTCCAAGTGGCGAGAATATAGAAGGGTGTGTACAGATAAGGACGGTCATGGTGGTGGCATCCCTTTTTTAGGGGCGAAGCTCCTTAGGGTCTAGCCTTGTCCGCCCGGCGTCCGTGCTCACATCGATTGCCATCCCATCTGTCTTCTTAAAAAAGAAAAAAAAATGATTCCGCAGTCGACAGGATAAAAACTTTGCAGGGAGACCCCAGTGGACTTCTAGTCCATCGCCTTAGCCACGACTGCGGGACGAGTAGGGGGCTCTGAGATGTGGTAGTAACTCGAGAGCTGGGGATGCGATAGATGAAACGTTGCATGAAGCCGCTTAACGTCTATACAGGAGAGGGTGCTGCGGTCAAATTCGTATATAATCGCGTTAAACTTTGCATGCATTGGCTTAACGTTTATAGACGAGAGGGCGCCGTGGTCAAATGCTCAAATGCATATATAACCACGTTCTATACCACATATTTTCTTTCTGACATGGACCGTGTACTTAAGCGGTGGAGATGCGTTCCCACGGCTTCTAGCGGATCCAAGCTGATCCGCTAGAAGAATTACTGGCTCCGCATTTCACTGACCATAAAGCAGTAATATTGAAGTCGAGACGCAACCCGGAACTCAACGCTGCCTATGAGCAATACAACAAATCAGCACCATCAGCACTACCTATGAACCAAATCAGGATCATCAGCACCACCAGAGAATCATCCCAGTCAACATCATTCACCACGTGGAGATGCGGTCATTTTTAAAATAATTTTTCATATGAGGTAGCGAAACCTGTCCACACATTGAAACAAACCTTACTTTTGCAAGATACTTCGTTTTATTCTTTAGAAAAATCGCATTCGAGAGAAGGTTGAAAAAACAAATTTCCTATCTCCGCGATGACGCAACTTTGAAGGCCGAAGGAATAAATAATCCGGATATCTACACCGTCAAATTTTTTTACGTTGGAGCAAATCCTACGTAATGGGGCATTGCTTTGGCGAATTTTTATATCGCTTTAAATTTATATCTTAAAGCTGACAATATTTGTTTCAAGTGTTTCATGCTTTGTGAACTTTTAACAAATTAATTAGCGTTCTACTGTTGAAAGTATTTTGTGCATTGCTGCAGGAAATTTCGTCAAAATCGAAAAAGTGAACATTTTACGCTTTTCGTGCGACAATTCAAAACATTATTCATTGTCGATGTTTTTTTTTTTAAATTTTACCTGGTAGGCCCTTGATGACCTGTTGTGTACGAGGTGACCGGCGCATCGGCACGAGCACTGAGCTCGCACCAGCCACGAGCAGAGCGTTCGGACACTGCGATCTGAGAGACATTCCAGTGAACCCGCTGCCGCACAGGCTCCGTTTTTGGACCTATTAAATGAAGTACGTAACAACTGGCGACGAGTAAGACAACGGACCTTCTACCTCAGTAGGCATGACTACTCACGGCTCCATGGAGGAGTTCTCCGGCAAGGGCTGGTCGTCATGGGCAGAGCGGCTACAATATTACTTCGAAGCCAACAGCATCGGGGACGATGCCAGGAAACGTGCTGTTTTGCTGACGCTGTGTGGCCCGACCACGTTCGAAACAGTGAAAGCACTGGCAGCACCGAAAACGCCAAGTGAGTTTTCTTTCGGCGAAATCGTCGCCATGCTTCAAGCCCATTTCGATCCGCGCCCCTCGGAACTCTTCAGCCGGTGCAGATTTCAACGCAGAGATCAGCTGCCGGACGAGACTGTCACCGCATACGTCGCAGCTCTCAAGAAGCTTGCGGCGGACTGCAATTTTGGAACGATTCAGCCTGTCGTGACCCCTACCGCTACGACTGCCACGTCCAGCGGCTCCGGTTCAGATGGATCAGTTGGAACGTCCAGCGGTTCCGGTTCGGGTGGATCAGTTGGAACCTTGGGCAGCGGTTCAACGCCATCTGTAGTCAACATGACTATGCTGCCAATGGACATCATGCTCCGAGATCGTTTCGTCTGCGGACTTCGAGACGACCATCTGCAGCAGCGTCTTTTCGCCGAAAGGGACCTGACGTTTTCTAAAGCTTTCGACATAGCCGTGCGAGCGGAGAATGCCAAGGACCATCAGCGTCAAATCAAAGAAGACTTCAAAGAAGTGAACAAAGCAGAAACGTCTCGTCTGCTAAATCGACGGCGTGAAGAGACCCCAGTGACAACAGTAACGCCTTGTTACCGCTGCGAAGAGCCTCACAGTCCAAACTCATGTAAATTTAAGAGTTCGACGTGCAGATACTGCAAGAAGGTGGGACATATAGCAAAAGCCTGCTTGAAGAAAAAAAGTCCGCTGGCAGCAGCACGGTTCACGATGTCAATCCAAATCAAACGAGCGATTTGACTGCGCATGAACCAAGTCCTGCAAGCTCACTTCATGACCTCAACTCCCTGAACAATCGACGGCAGTCGACAGACAAACTCATGGTGAACCTACAAGTTGAAGATGTTCCTTTTCGTTTCGAGGTGGACTCGGGGGCAGCGTTTTCACTTATCAGTGAAGAAACGTTTCGATCGGCGTGGCCCACACAACCTCCCCAGTTCACGCAAGAGGACATTGCCCTGCGCACCTGGTCAGGTGAAAATCTAGAATCGCTGGGCACGATCCAGGTTACGGTGCAGTTCAAGAGCTTCAGAGCGCATTTACCACTCCTTGTGATGAAGCGTCCCGGCTGCAATCTACTCGGACGGAACTGGTTTGAACCTCTTGGTATTGGATTAAGCGGCGTTCATCAGGTCGGGCTTGACAAAAGCTTGCTGGATGTCATCGGCAAACACGCTCCACTCTTCGATGGGGACCTGAACCAGTTCAAAGGCCCGGCAGTCAGTCTGGAGCTTCAAGAGAATGCTGCGCCAAAGTTCCTTAGAGCACGAACAGTGCCATTTGCACTGAAACAAGCAGTTGAAACCGAGTTGCAGCGTCTCACGGACCAGGGCATCTTGGAGCAGACACAACACTCGGAGTGGGCCACACCCGTTGTTTTAGTACGAAAAAAAGACGGTGGAATACGTCTTTGCGGAGACTACCGCAGCACCGTCAACGCTGTCACACGCAAGGCGGCATATCCTCTACCTACCGTTGTAGAGGTGCTGGCGAAGCTCCGTGGAGGAAAAGTATTTTCAACGTTGGATCTTGCGCAAGCCTATCAGCAACTGAAGGTAACTGAGAGAACTGCTGATATACTCACGATCAATACTATCAAGGGGCTCTATCGGGTTAAGCGCCTGCCCTTTGGAGTGTCAGCAGCTCCAGCCATTTTTCAGCGGTGCATTGAAACAACGTTGGCGGGACTACCCGGAGTCAGTGCCTACCTAGACGATATCATCGTCACGGGCGCCACACCGAAAGAACACACGCAACGTCTAGACGCCGTCCTGACACGGCTCCAAGAGGTTGGCCTACGTGTTCAGAAGACCAAGTGTCGTTTCGGCGTTGCAGAGGTGACCTACTTGGGACACAGAATCAACGCAGCAGGGGTTCATGCCACAGGCGACAAGCTAAAGGCAATCAAGGAATTGCCAGAGCCAACCTCCAAGGCCACTCTGCAGTCATTCCTTGGAATGCTGGCTTTCTACGATCGGTTCATGGAGAACAGGGCAACAGTGGCTTGTGACCTATACAAGCTGCTAGAGAAAAACGTACCATGGAGATGGGAGAAAGAGCACGCCGATGCCTTTAAAAGACTTAAAGAAATTTTGCTACGCGAGACAACTCTTGTCCACTACGATGAATCGAAGCCGCTTCTTTTGTCATGCGACGCTTCGCCATATGGCATTGGAGCTGTGCTTGCCCAAGTGGACCCAAACGGCACAGAAGCTCCCATCGCGTTCGCGTCGAGAACACTAGGTGAAGCTGAGAGTAACTACTCCCAGTTGGACCGAGAAGGGCTGGCAGTGGTCTTTGGAGCGGTCCACTTCCACCAATACATCGCTGGACGCAAAGTGGTCATCGCCACTGACCACCAACCTTTACTTGGGATCCTAGGTTCCCAGAAACCGGTACCCCAGGTTCTGTCTCCCAGAATGCGACGCTGGTGTGTCAAGCTCTCAGCTTACGACTACCAGCTGGTCTACAGACCAGGAAAAAAGCACCAAAACGCGGATGCGTTAAGCCGCTTACCTTTGCCTGAGAGCGAGGACGAACCATGCCCTCCAGGAGACGTTCTCATGATTGAGACGCCGATGGATACACCGCTCACAGCCGAGCGGATCGCAGAAATGACAGAAGCCGATCCAGTACTGTCACGTGTCTTTCAAGCTGTGCAGCAAGGAAATCTCCATCAGCTAAAGGAAGCAACGTTCCAGCCCTTTCTGAAGAAGGACACCGAGCTGTCCACCCAGCGAGGATGTTTGATCTGGGGCTCAAGGGTGGTTATACCAGAGGCCGCACGTGCTGACGCAATGAAGCTGCTGCACGCAGGACACAAAGGAATTGTAGCCATGAAGATGACAGCCCGTAGTCACCTGTGGTGGCCAGCCATCGACAAGGAAATTGAGAAGGCGGTAAAAAGCTGCGCTGCCTGTCTGGAGTCGAGACCGGTTCCCAACAAGGCTCCCCTTCCAACGTGGGATCATCCATCCAAGCCCTGGGACACAATTCATCTGGACTTCGCGGGTCCCTTGGAAGGGCAGATGTTCCTAGTCGTCGTAGACGCCTTTACAAAGTGGCTGGAAGTGCGCTATATGACAACGGCCACGACCGCAGGAGTTATCAGAGAGCTGAGGGCTCTGTTTGCGACTTTCGGACTGCCTCGAAAGATCGTGTCCGACAACGGAACAGTTTTTGTTTCAAAGGAAATGATGGATTTTTATCATAACAATGGAATACATGCAGTGACGAGCGCACCATATCATCCTGCGACGAATGGCCAAGCTGAGCGGATGGTATATGAACTCAAGCAAGGGCTAGCAAAGGACAAGAAGGGACTTTTGTCGTTGCGAATAGCGAGGCTACTCTACAAACAACACACGACAGTTTCTAACTCGACCGGGAAGACACCCGCTTTTATGATGTTTGGACGAGAGCTCGCAACAAACATCAGCCGACTGATGCCCTCTCCAGAGAGTGAAAAGAAACAAGTGGATGAAAAGTTGCCGGCATCCAGAGTTTTCAAGGAGGGACAACATGTGGTTGTCCTTAATTTCAGAGGGACTCCCAAGTGGGTACACGGCAGATTGATAAGAAAAACTGGCCGTCGCTCTTGGCTTGTTCAAACAGCTGGGGGAAATATCCGGCGACACCTAAACCACATAAGAAGGTGCTCGTCTCCGTTGACTCCGCCTGCAGCCTGGTCTATTGGTGGTCACGACTGCACACCGGTTCGTTCTACAGAACAGAACATACCGCCTCAGGCAGCCGCAACGAATGGAAATTCAGGCAATGTGGTTGTAGCACCTAGCAGTGCCTACCCGCCGAGAACCAGACGTCCACCCGATCGTTATGGCGACTGGGTCTAAGGAGGGAGGGATGTTGTGTACGAGGTGACCGGCGCATCGGCACGAGCACTGAGCTCGCACCAGCCACGAGCAGAGCGTTCGGACACTGCGATCTGAGAGACATTCCAGTGAACCCGCTGCCGCACAGGCTCCGTTTTTGGACCTATTAAATGAAGTACGTAACATGACCGGTAATTATAAATCTGCAAAGACATGTTGCATTATTTTGTTTTAAAGCAAACAAAAATATGTAACCACGTCGTGGTGGCATCAATTACCGCTTTGGCGATTCTGTCGTAACGACTAGTGGTACACGGGTGACGCATGCCATGGTGTCCGTGCTTGGTCATATTAATGCCTAGGCGCCATCAAGCCCTATAAAAATAGCACGTGAACTTGGTTTCATCGCTGATGTAGCTGATATTGCCAATGAAAACAACGTTGCGGCGTGACCAATCTTTATTAGAGTATTATACTTGGCTGGTTAGATGTTCATTGTGCTGCCGTTTGAAGTTAGTACGTGGCAGACAAAATAATTTAATTCGTATTTATGGGCACCCCTTGAAAGCTTGCTGATAATATATTTTGATCCATTTCTTTAGGAATATCTCTTTGTACGAGCGACATTGCGGAAGCTTCTGCCCCGACCGATGGCAGGCGTGGCTACGGCAGAAAGATAACAGGTTGTATCTCGAAAAAGAATGGCGAATGAGTGGAAATCAAGGTTGAGTTAGATGGGATTTGGGTAGCGTAAGCGGTTAACCGTCGTAAGCGACAGCCAAGTGTAGGATCGGGGGCTACTCAAGTCGCTCCAACAATATCTATTTCGACGCCTGATCCGCGATCAGAAAATTCAAGATCTAAGACTGGGTCGAGGGGGCAAGAGAGTTATAGACTTTGGGAAATATTTGCATAAAGTTCCAAGAGGGTGATAGAGTGCGAAAAACCTTCAGATGTTTATTTGGTATTAGAACGCTCTTGGTGAGGATCAGCCAGCGCCGCCACCGAATGCCGTAAGCCGTCACACGCGCACAGGTTCGTGGTTCAACTATAGACAGAAAAGAAAGAAAGATCTGCTGAGGAGACTATCGGCCTAATACACGGTGAGGCCTTGCCAATAAAGAGGAGGTAACAGGAGTCTTAAAGCAACGGGAGTTTAATTAAAACGATGATTCAAATAGAAACATAAATAATATCATCGGATTCACAAGTACCGAAACGTGGCAATAAATAGTCTTAGCACTTCACACTGCCGGTGCGGGGGAGGGGGGTGCAAAAATGTTTAGCGACTACACAGATGAAAAAGAATTACTAGACAATTGAAAGCTAGACTCCTAAAATCTTGAATACTACCAACCAACCCAAATTGCAATACTGGGGAGGAAGTGGGTGGAGGGAGTGTCTAATCTGTCACTGTGCGGGAGTTACGCCCTCTTCCGTTGCATTGTCCGAGGGGGTGGTACCGGTGTATTTCACGGTGGGATATTGTGCAGCTCGATGAGGACACACACACACGCACACGCACGCACGCACACACACAAACACACACACGCACGCACGCACACACACAAACACACACACACACACACACACACGCAAGCACGCACGCACACACGCACACACACACCCACGCACGCACGCACGCACGCACGCACGCACGCACGCACACACACACACACACACACACACACACACACACACACACACACACACACACACACACACACACACACACACACACGCACACGCACACGCACACACACACACACACACAGACAAACACACACACACACACACACACACACACACACACACACACTTCTCGCGAAGGCTTCCCCAGCACTCTCCTGGCCCACCATCGTTGCTTTTCCCGGGCTCGATCCGCTTTTTCGCAGATCGAATCTCACGGCTCCAAGTGCAGAGACCAGGCTCCAAGACTTCGGGTCTGGTCGCTCTGTATCGTGCTGGGGAGGGTACGTCACCAGGCTGGCCTACCCTCTCGCAATCCTCCGCGCGTCTCCCGTTTTCGGACACAAGTGAGATCGCGCGAGGGAGAGTCGGGCCTGCCCTCCGAGTGGACGGCCGTTTGGTCGGGGGGTCCTGGATTGGACTCCGGGCGACGGGTCGAGTCGCGGCGTGAGCTCGTCTGACCGGCGATGATTCGACGCTAGCGTTCCCCCAGCTCTGACAGTCGCCGTCCCCTCCCCCTAGTGGACGTCCGTCTGCCGAGAACCCTGGCCCCGAACTCCTGCGACAACGGGTAGCAGCGTGAGCTCGGCCCACTGGCGATGAGTCCGCTCGCAATTACCCCTTTAGCTCTCAGGTCGGCGCGCGCTCCGGGCACTCTGTGTCTGCGGATCGCTAGACCGCTGTGTCTTGTTGGGGACACCTGATACTCAATAAACGCTGTTGGATACCGGGATCATCGTTTGTTGGCATGGTGGGGACGAGCCCGGCGTGGCGACCGCGCTCACTGGTAGCCGTCGGTCGTGCGGAGGGACAGGCGTCGGATTCCCCTTTGAGCACCGGACCGGTCCCCGGACGTAAAAGGTGCATAATCTGAGCCTTGTTCCCCACGACTTAGAACGTGCTGACGGTCCAACGTACCGCGAACAGCGCTTTCAAATGTCGTCGTTGCCGCTTTCCCCAGGAACCATACGCGGAAAATCCTCCATTTGCTCTGGAGCGGACATCGGACGCAACGTAAAGCTCACTATTCATTGGCAGTATCAGCCCCATCAGCGATGAAAGCAAGTTCGCGTTATTTTTAGAGTGCGTCATGGTATTTGGGCATTAATATTACCAAGTACGAATACTTTGGCACGCGTCGCTCGTTTACACCTAGTCGTTAAGACAGAAACGCCACAGAGGTAATTGATGCGACAACGACCTTGTTACACTTTTTTTATTCTAAAAAAATAATGCAGCATGTCTTTGCAGATTTGTAATTATCTGTCATGAAAGGTTTGTCGGGTAAAATTTAAAGAAAGTCAAGAATGTTTTCTTTTTAATTGCCGCACAAAAATCGTAAAATTTTGACTTTTTCGATGTCGACAAAATTTCCGGGCCCAATTCAGAAAACACTTTCCACAGCAAAACGCTAATCTGACTTGTGCGCTGTTACTTGAAAAATTTAATGGATTACAATTGCAAATTACCGAGCCTCAAATGTAATGGATTACTCGTTACAAATTACTTTCGCTGAAAAGTAATGAATTACTTTACTCGTTACGTTACAAATTACTTTCACGTAACTTTTTCCGTACAGTTATCCAGGAAACAATGAAAACAATTTAGGTATTTATCCAAAATTTCCTGCAACACTACTTTTTATTTTTCATACGTTCTAATGTTACAATGTATAGCTAATGCAGAATGCAGGTGTCCCAGCATACCTTGATATGATTCTGTAGATTAGAGTTTGTTCATTTCTGATGACAATGAGTGTTTTTTTAATTTTCGACAAGCAAAGTATGCACTGAAGCTCTAGACTTCCGTTCTCCTTAATGCCCTGAATTTTGAACATCTCATTAAGATATGGTCATGGAGACGACGGACACTCCATGACCGAAACCTCGACCAGTCAGAAAAAAAACTGGCTGTTACGGGTTATCGATCGTTCATCGGTTCTCGCTTTGATGCCAATATTCGTGGAGGCCAGGGAAGGGGAGCGTAAGAAGCTGTAGCCATCGGTCTTACAAAACAATAGAGGTTCACACCACTTTTACACGTTCTCTCTCTCTCTCTCTGTCAGCACTCCTTATATTACCTAACCCCCCCCTCCCGCCCCCCCCCCCCCCGTCACCTCCCCCTTTTATGTCGACAGTTGACTGTATAGTGAGGAGTAGACTCGACCACCATGCCCAGACAAGCAAACCAAAAGAATGTATCGTCCGTACCCTTGAAGACGATGCCTTTAGCCTCGCGCCGGGTGTTTTTCAGCCGTGCCTCAAGAGCGTGCTAGAATACAGTAGCGCACATCAAAAACAAAGAAAATCGACCCTCTCGCGAGAGGCTACATCGTCTGTTACGCGAGTTGTGAACCCGCGAATCGAGGGGGTACGGACCCGCGTTTGATGTCTGTTCAGGTGTCGGGAGACGTCGAAGAAGTTGGAAAGAGTAAAACGGTGTAAAAGACAAAAAAAAAAAAAAAACACGAAGAGCTTTCTCCGGCCCGGGAGAAGACGAAAAACACGATCGATGGCGACGGAGAGCCTACTCGGCGTGGTCTGACTTGATCTTTGTCTTTCGTATACTTGTACTTACATGCCTTACCCGTTTTTCTAGTGGCCGGTCATACAAAAAGTCGTGCTTTCTTTTCGGCTATTCTCCCTTCCTCATATATCCTATTTTGTTGGACTTGGTCTCTTTATGCTGCTGAATGTTCTGCTCGTATCGCTTCAATTACTGTATTATGCTCATATTTTAAAAAAAGTAACTACTAATTAAAGTAATCTATTAACACTATTTTGTAACGAAATTACATTACAGATTACTTCCAGAAAAAGTAACGGTGAAATCACAATATTACTAAATAAGTAACAAATTACAAGTGATCCGTTACTTGTCACAAATTATTTCCGAAGTCTGACATTTAAAATAATATTCTAATCTCTTGTGGTGAAGGCGCAGCAACCGTTGCATTCATTTCCGCGCAGAAAGCGGTGCGGGAAACTTTGGAAAAAGTTTACAAAGCATAAAACAACCGACACAAAAAGTTGCAGCTTTAGAATATAAATTTAAATCGGCTTAAAAATTCACCGAATAATACCTCAGTTCGTGAGATTTGCTCCAGAAGCCAAATTTTGAATGGTGTTTAGCTTGAAATATGTGCTCATATAGGTTAACTTTAACTAAATCTGGCAGAGAAGTATGCGTGAACTAAACGTAATAAAATTTGACGGTGTAGAAAGCGGCATTATTTATTCCTCCAGATGCGTTGTCGAGAGTGCACCGAGAGCTAGAATCCCCATGCCGTTTCCTTCTTTCAACCTGTGTTGCGGAATGGGCACCCCCATTCCATTACAATTCCATTCCGGGGAATTAGAGTTTTCTATAATTCAATTCTTTTCAACTCCCAAGAATTGGGACACTGGGCCCATTCCCAATACTGGAATGGCTGAATCGTTCCATTCCATTCTACTAATTCCTAAACGTAAAAATTGGCACCTGAGCGCTACATTGTGTTGCCGGCGAAAGTAGCATTAAACTGCCATTATCAAACGCATAGACAATTGCAAAAAATGCTAAATGCCTAAAAAAAGCAATGATTTTAGTCAGCGGAGCGCTGGCGGCACAAAGTGTTTGTTTACATTGTACTGCAAACATCGAGAAAGTCCCTTGATTTGTCGATGCTTGTATACAACATCGGTCTAACGACCACGTGGCTCGCAACAAACAGCAAAACATAAATCCACTCATTTTTTGCAAACTTTTTTTGCATTTGACTTTTAGGACATTCTCGTGCAGCGTGTTTGTTTGGTAAGACCATAGAAATATCCAGTTCGAGCGTGTCGCAGAAATAAGCTATATTACTGTATTCTTCAAATACCTGCACAGCAACACGACTACACTTCGTTCCACCTTAGGTCCGCACGCGGCCGATGTAATGAGCCGAACGGCCAATCAAACAGCGAAAGAGGCACAACGTCATGGTATGCTCTCTGCTTCTGAGAAGACCAGCCGTTCTTCGCCGTCGCTCTGTGCGTGCTCGTCCGCCGGATTGTCCTATCAATCAAAAACTGCACGCCATGACGTTGCGCTTTTTGCGCCAATTGATTGGCCCTTTTGCTGATAACATCGGGCGCGCTCGGAGCCAAGGTGAAACGAAGTATAGTACGCTGGTGAAGCGACTCCATTCACAGCGGCAAGAACAGATCCTCTGACAAAGTGCAACCTCTACGGCGCAGCACGAGGGACCGCCTAGACCATGTCACGAAACCTGTTTTAGAACGCACAAGTTCGCGCTTGCTTTACGAATCTCGATATTTTTTATCATATTCAATTCCATTTTTATGTGTTTTCCAGGCGACCAATAGAACGTCTGCTGGGCTCAAACATCCGTTCGTTCATTGCAGTTGGTTGTTTGCGTTGTGGCGACGGGTCGCGCAGTCGGCGTCGACAAAGCTAGCTTTAGACCAAGATACAATTAAAGGGGTACTACCGCACCGTTCGAATTGATATTCCCCTCTCCCCTCATCAGCACCGTCCCACTGACTTCTCCCCGCCTCAAACAGGGTCCAGGACAAGAAGCAGGAATGCATACCAGACAGCCGAGACGCGCGGAAGCCAAAACCTCAGTAGCAGCTAGCACTAGCACCCACTGTGCTAGCACCCAGCTCTCCTTCTCAGTGGCCCTCACCGCAACGTTCGCGCCTCGTCTAGCCGTCTGGCGCTAGACTGTCTCTCTGCAGGTCTAGTCAGCTCGGTCACACGACAAGAGCGGTGACGACAGTCTACTTGACCTTACGTTAAACCGCAACACACAGCACGAGAGTCATCGAAACCAATTCAATGTCTTCTGAGCGTCGCGTGACCCTGGGGCGCACGCAATGCGCCGTGCATGTAGTGCCACTCACGGTGCTGGATTGCCTGGGATGACTCGTACCGTCCGCAGCAGTCCGTCGCAAGGTGAAACAAAGTATACAGTGACTGAAGTCAAAGGAAATGAGCGAAAATCCGCTAGCTCGCTTGTAACCCTAACCCACTTGAATGTAAAACATATAACACAAAAAACATGCATCGGAACAAAGACCAAGTAAAATGCAGTATAAAAACACAAGCGTCGGAGCAAAGCGCAAGTGGAGAAGAGAAAATTGAATCTCGCTTTGTTTTACTGCCGAAGCAAACTGAGCGAATCCACATTTCGCACTTCAAAGGAGTGCGCGCGAACGAACGTGGAAGGCAGCAGGGTTGGCCGCCTGCTAAAAACAACGCTCCTCGAACTAAAAAAAAAAAGAAACAATAACTGATCATTTTTCGGCGGCGCGCGAGTCAGCGAGTTATCAGAGCTCTGCGAGTTATGAGTCGCACCCGATACCAAATCTGTCTGTGCGCGCGTGCATTCTCCACGCAGTCGCAAAAAAAAAAAAGCAAGACAGGACGATGAGGAGCCGTGCATGGCGGTTTGTTTCTTTGCGGCTTCCGCGTTTCTCTTGCTTGGTGCTTGGCTTCTTGTTTCGCTCTCATGTAACGCCACCAAAGCCCGTCGCCTGCGCGTCCATCCGTAAAAGGCGCTACCGCCCCCCCCCCCACCCCCTCTGCTCTTTGCCTTGACGCTTGATTTTTGTTTTGCATTTTTTGCGTATAAGTCTGTTAGGGCTCCAAGCGGGCTAGCAGTTTCCCGCTCATTTTATTTCTGAGCAACTGACTCCCTCAATTTAGCTGACCGTAACCCCCCCCCCCCCCCCCCCCCCCACCCCTCTTTTCAAGAAAAAAAAAGAAAGAACCGGACCCATTCCATTCCCATTCCATTCCGGGCAAAAGACATCTAATTCCAATTCCCATTCTATTTCCTCAACGTTGCCGCCATTCCATTCCCATTCCATTCCGGGGTCGCGAGAATCTCGGAATGATTCTGGAATCATTCCAACTCCGGAGTGGCAACTCCGCAAGACTGCTTTCAACCCTGTGGTGCTATGAAGGTAGTTGCCATTTACACAAAAGAAAATTGTATGAATACGTATATTTTGTATAACTGCCACTTTCAGCGAGCAAAAAATTAAAGAAAATAAACCAGAGTGCAGAGCCATGTATGGCCGACAAAGGCCTTAGGTGGATCACTGGTCATTCGAAAGTGCGTTTCGGCAGCAGCTACTGAAGCGGTACGAAGATGGCATCAGCGAACCCCGCCGTTTTACCGCGACAGCCGGATCGCATGCCACTCTTTTGCCGACACAGGCAGTCTCTCGTTTCTGATGATGTTTTTTGGGGAATTCGTGTCGCAGAGAATCCGGCGCGGGTCGCGTGACGAGAAAAGACGGCGCGGGTGGCGTTCCGCGAAAATCCTGATTAATCGATCAGGTCTTGGCGTAAACGCCACAGGACCTCGCCTGGGAATGTCAAACAACCCACAACGCTCGCGTGAAACGTGACGTCACACGTGGATTGAAAGTGACTAAAAACGTGACTACATAATGCGATATAGAGGTAGCCGCATGTCTCAAATGGTTCCACTTCATCAAAAAATTATTTAGTTAAGAAAATTTCTAAGAGCTTTAGGCGCGATTCGGACTCACGACCCTTCGGTTGGGAGCCAGACACGCTACTCACTAGTTCTACACAAGGCACGCTGGCACGGCTTAGAAGCGAGCAGGAGTTCGTATGTTTATAGGTTTCGCTACTGCGTTCCACTCATGAAGGGGAGGTTCAACAGTCTTCTATGTTCTTTAGTGCCAACTGTGGACTTCCGCGTCTGTGCCAACCGTCTTCAACAGACAAAATCTTCCGAGAAACGTGGATTACGTGTTCGTCTTCTTTAATTGGTTACTTACTTCCGGCATCTTGACATTATAACGTCTCGTACAATGCCTTCTCATATCGAAGCGGTCTGGAGAAGTACTGACCAGTGCTTTGTTATAAACGAGGGCCAAGGAAAAGGACAATGCTAGCGATCGTCCCGTAAATTGAGACTGCCGCCTAATTACATAGTCCAGGGCGTCCACCTGCGCAAAAAGTGTAGATATAGAGGTAGATAGACAGTTTGATAGGTAGATAGATAGATAGATAGACAGACAGATAGACAGACAGACAGACAGACCGAGAGACAGACAAGCTTCGATAGATAGATTAGATAATTTATTAGATACTCTATTTATTTTATTCAACACGCAGTACCCGGAAGGCATTATGGCAAGGAATAGGAGTACTAATTTCGTAAATTTTAGAACGCGTATTCCAAAGTTTACGAAAAAATATATACACGTCTATCGATACAAATACGCAAAGAAATATTGAAACATGTAAATGTTTTTAAAAACTTGATTTAGAAAAAAACATACAGAAAATGAAAGTCGCTTACAACTTCCTGTAACACCGAATTAGAGCGCAGCTCTTGAGGAGGAGGAGGGAAGGGTACTGAGGAGAGCGTATACCCCTCCTCCCTCCTCCTTACCTCCTCATCCTGCCTGCTACTCCTCCCTACGAGCGGCGTCGGCGTCGCCGTCGCCGTCGGCGTAACCGTGACGTCACGTGACGCTCGTAATCTCACGGGGTCACCTGACCTTTCAGGGGTCACGTGACGTCACCGGGGTCACCTCACTTCGTGAGCAGGTCACGTGGACGTCACGGTCACGTGACCTCACGGGCTTCACGTGACCTCACGCAGGTCAAGTGACATCACGGGGGTCACATGATCTCATGGTGGTCACGTGACGTCACCGGGGTCACATGACCTCACGCGGGTCACGTGATCTTCCGGGGTCACGTGACCTAAGGGGTCACGTTACCTCCGTGACGTCACGTGACGTTATTGTGATGACGTCAACGGCATCAGCGTCGTCAGTGATGACGCCATCGTCATCGTCACTGATGACGTTATCAGGGACGTCACCAGTGACGTCACACGTCCCATAATGCACCGCGCGGTTACGCTGACGGCGACGGCGACGTGGACGCCGCACAAGCCGGAAACAAACGCCTAAGAGCTGCGCTGTAAAAAAAAAAGAAACATTATTTACATTTTTTTTACAAAGATTGAAAAAAATTAACTTGAAAGCCTCGGGATAATAATATATGTTAGCCCATGTGTTTTGTTTGAATCTATGTGATGCATTATATAGAACCGAAGACGTTTCCTTTACAAACGTAATGGCTTAGAATAGGGTCATTCCATTTCAAGCGTTCCCAGACGTTGCGCTCGGACACCTTCGATTTCTAAAAAAAGATTGATGGCCTTTGGCCGCAATCTCCATAGCCATAGCCTAAAATATTTCTGACGAAAAATATTTTTTGATGACGTGAGCACGGTTTTAACTTTCAAAACAGCATGAAACTAGGCATCACTCAATAATTGATGAAAAATCTGCTTTTGAGTGAAGCACACAACAATATTTTTTTGTAATTTGCACGTCTTTCGACTTACAGTTTGGTTGGGCTTGTACAGTTTTGTTTAATTTAAATATTAAAAAAACTCTTTTTGAAAATTTTATGATATTTGTTATTTTATTCAAAAATATCTAGTTGCTCCCGGGATTTAATAGAACTTTTTTACCCACTGCACTGCAGGTATATAAACTATAAAAAAAGTTTAAAACCACCCCATTGAATATCTTGGAGTGAACAAAAATCCTGAAGTTGCAAAAAATAGCGTTTTGACGCATAAACAGCCGTTTAGTTGACCCTGAGGTAATCTAAGTAAAAATACAAAATGTGGTGGGTTTGGAAGAACAATCGATTTTCTTTTGCTTGTGAAAGTTTAATCAAAGTAATTTTTGTTAAAAGCGAGAAAACAATTTTTGAAGTTGAACTCTCGCATCACAATCCGGCGTCGCTTCTTAACGCCTCTTCGGCGCACAGCACGCCACCTGTGACGATAGCTGACACGATTAGGTCCAAAGAAAGAAGAGAGTTTGCTGCAGCTTCCCCTTGTCCGTCTTTCCGGCTGCAAGGGAAGAAACGGCGGGCATCGTGTTGATAATCGGAGGTGCCGCCAGTGCGTAGCCATAGCAGGCCCGTTGTGCCCTTTGTATCCGAGGGCGGCTCCTCACACTCTGAAACACGATGCCTAATACGGGCGGCATCAGCTGACGTGGACCTCTCCTAAAAGGGAAACGCGACAATATTGCCCCGAAATCTAGCGGTCTCGCATACTGCTGTGGAAAGCGGAACTATTCAGCGACGAAAGAATTTGCCGTTTCAAAGCCGATTTTAACACAAACGAGGAGTGAGCCTCCAACGGCGCGTTGTCGTTTGACACTGCCCGTTCACGGTGCTTTTGTCCCGTGACGCGTCCTGCCGTTGTCCTGACGTCGACAAGAGAGGATGATTGCGATGTGTACGTAAGAAACAGTGAGCTTACTGGTTGATGCTCTGACCTGGCAGCGCTAAGCATTTGCTGATATCAAGACAGTGGAAGACCACAGGTTGACACCGCCACGCAAAACGGTCGAAATTGGAAAAGCCGTAAAGCAACAAGAGTAGAAAAAAGCCTCTTCCCACCAAGATGTACCCGACAACTCGAGGTGCTGCTTTCTACCTGCGTTCGCACACCATGACACCGTCGCACGCTTTGCCGGGATCGACGGTGGCGTGCTGGGCAGAGAAGAGGCGCAAGAAACGACGCCAGGTTGCTGCGCGAGAGCTCTACTTCAAAATGTTTTTTTTCCTCTTGAGAACCATATTATTTTAATTAAAATTTCAAGAACAAAGGGCAATAAACTCTTCTGTAAATGCCACCATGTTTCGTATTTTTCTTTGGGCCACCTCAAGGCAGAATTGAGGGCTCTTTAAACGGCAGAACGCAATTTTGCACAAATTGTCTTCTTTCTTTACTTTAAGATATTTAGTTGTATGACCTGAAACCTTTTTTGTGCACAGTATACCTACAGAGCTGACAATAAGAATTTTTACAGTCGCTTGCGGCAAAGAGATAGTTTGTAACGAAACAAAAAAAATTGCTAAAATTTTCACATGTTCCCTATTTTTTTTTTAAACTGCTTCGAGCATACCGAATTTCATGATCCTTATTACATAGCAATCCAAATACCGTATGGTCTTTTGGCAAAAATATTCCAGTGTTCCGTAAAAAAATCTTACTTTTCACCTAATATTAAATGACCCCTAGTTTCACTCCCTTTTACGAGTTCAAACCGCCATCACCCCATGAAATTTGTTTTTCGTCAAAAAACACGTTAGAAGGGCACCACGAACATTACGGTGAAGAGATTAATTTTATTTTAGGAATCGGAGGTGGCCGTGGGACCTTTGGCATGGTATGGAGAAGTCCACGTCGCCTGATGCCGCCCGCCGTTTACGCACTGCGTTTCGAGCCGTTCTCGGGTACAAAGGGCACAACGGGCCTGCTATTGCTACGCGCTGTCGGCACCTCCGATTATTACACGATACCCGCCGTTTCTTTCCTTGCAGCCGGAAAGACGGACAAGGGGAAGCGGCAGCAAAATCTGTTTTTTCTTTGGACCTAATAGTGTCGGCTATCATCGCCGGTGGCTTGCTGTGCGGCGAAGACGCGTTAAGAAGCGACACCGGGTTGTGGTGCAAGAGTTCAAATTCAAAAATTATTTTCTCCCTTCAAACACAAATCACTTTGATTAAACTTTTAGAATCAAAAGACAATCGATTGTTCTTCCAAACCCACCATATTTTGTATTTCTACTTTGAACACCTTAGGGTCAAACAAACGGCTGTTTATGCGTCAAAACACACTTTTTTGCAACTTCAGGATTTTTGTTACCTGCAAGATATTTAATTGAGCGGTTTTAAACATTTTTTTATAGATTATATGCCTGCAGGGCAGCCGGTAAAGGTTCTATTAAGTCCCGGAAGCAATTAGATGTTTGTTTTATTAAAATAACAAATGTTAATATTTAAAAAAAATAGTTATTTTTTCAATATTTAAATTAAACAAAACTGCACAAGCCCAACCACATTGTAAGTCGAAAGCCGTGCAAATTTAAGAAAAAATATATTCGGTGTTTTATTAAAAACCTGATTTTTGATCAATTATTGAGTGATGCCTAGTTTCACGCTGTTTTTAAACATTAAAACTGCGCCTCACGTAATAAAACAATGTTTTTGTCATAAATATTTCAGGGAATGGCTACGAACATTGCTGCAAAAGGACATGAATTTTTTTAGAAATCGGAGGTGGTCGGGCGAAACGGCTGGGACGTTTGACATTGAATGACCCAATAATGGTCATTTTTGATGGTTGGGAACAGTAATGGAGTAACACGTTACAAGTTATGACGTTACTGGTAACCCCATTGGTTTTTCAGTAACGCACAAAGGAACTCGTTATCATCCAAAATGAGTAACGAAAAAAACATTATTTTGTTACTAAGCTTCAGTAATGTAAGTCGAATTACGCTGGTCTTTACTCGTTAGTTTTGAACAAAATTATTCACGTGTAATGTCTCTTTACAGGGTCATCGCGCCATCGAGGTTTCCGACTTGTTAGTAACATTTCAGATAGCATATAAACGCTCTAAAGGAAAAACACAGGAATTGAATAGTTGCAAAGCATGAACATTATTTCAATACATGAAGCAAGCACTTCCTAAAATGAGGTTGGTTAGGGTTGAAAATGTCAATGCCATCTGATTCCAGATGATTGAAGTAGTTTTGCAGTCGGCCCGAGGGTGACGTGAAATCGCTGTAATTGACATGGAAAGTGCGACTAGAACGAACATTTCTACCGGGTATATGATAGTTAATAGATGTGACCAGAGAGCTAATATCGTGATAAGAATGTATGCATTTAAACAAGAATAAAAGGTCGCGCGAGCATCGTCTTGATGCAAGGTTAGTGATTTGCAATTGTCTAAGCACTTCGTTGTAATCATAAAGATCGTGTGATGGGGATCTAAAATGATAAGTTCTGGCAAATCTTTTCTGTACGCGTTCCACATTATTGGAAGCTGTAGCACTAAGGCTGTTCCAAATCACAGTGCAGAAGTCATGTTTTGGAAGAACTATGTTTCGATAAAGTACGTAGAAAAGGTAAACACTTGAAAAACACTTACTAAATCTTGAAATTGCACCGAGAAGACGAAAACAAGAGCTCACAACGTATGTCGCGTGCGAGTTAAAGTTGAGTTTGGAGTCTAGCATCACTCCCAGATCTTTCACAATCGTAACTCGAGTAATCGACGAATTTTCTAAGTAGTACAGAAAGTGAGTTGGATTAGTCTTACGCGTGAAAGATATTACATTTGTTTTTCCAATGTTAAGATCAAGCCCGTTATCTTTACACCATAGACAGATGGCGTTGATGTCTTCCTGCAGTAGAGCACAATCATTTAATGACGAAATATTTTTATAGATCTTGAGGTCATCAGCGAACTGCAAGAGGCTCGAATGGCGAATGATGTCTTGGACATCTTTAACAAATATATTAAAAAGAAGAGGTCCCAGATTGGAACCCTGGGGTACACCAGATGGCACGGGAAAAAAACAAGACCTAACATTTGCGTAGCCGACACAGTTTTCTCGTGCAGAAAGATAACTTTCAAACCAAGAACAGTACTCGTCACTGAGACCAGAAACAGAAAGTTTGTGTAACAGTAACTTGTGGTTTACACGATCAAATGCCTTGCTACAATCAAAATACACTGCGTCAACTTGCTCTCGAGAAGAGACTCTGGGGGCAACATCATTTAAAAAACACGCAAGATTTGTTTCAACAGACCTGCCGCTCAAAAAACCATGTTGAACTTCGGGTATTGAGTGCTTAAAACAGTGTGTTAGATGCTTATGAATGATTTTTTCGAATACCTTCGAAAATGCGGAAAGCAATGATATCGGTCTATAGTTTGTGATATTCGTTGAGGTGCCTGATTTAGGAAGAGGGATTACCAAGCCCTTTTTCCAGGCGGTCGGAAAGATAGACTGCTTCAGCGACATAGAAAATATGTGGTGTAGAATGGGAGCCAGTATGTCGACACACCCCTTAACTATAAAATTCGGTATGCCATCAAGGCCACAAGATTTTTTAGATGGGAGCTGATGAATTGCCCAAACAACGTCGGCAATGTCAATTGTCGGAGGAGGAAAATGGTTATGAGTAGTTAGTAAAATCTCTGTGTTTTCGACACTGACTGATGAATAGGTGGACAGGAAAAACTTTGCGAATTGATTGCATATCTTATCAGGATCAGAAGAATATGCTCCGTCAATTATAAGTGAAGCAGGACTCGACCTATCTCGAGTATGCTTTTTAACCAATCGCCAAAAATCCTGGGGACGCTTGGAAACACTTCCTTCGACTTGTCTACGATAAGCCTCTTTATCGCGCTTATACAGTTCTTTAACCGTGGCTCGGCATATTTTAAACCTGTCATAAACTTCGTTGCTGTTAGTAGTACGGTAAAGACGGTGCAAATGTAACTTTTTGCGCATTACGCTTTTTAATTCACGAGAGAACCAGGGGGATATCTGTTTGATCGATCAGTTTGTTTACGAGGTATAAAGCTGTGCATGCCGGTCATCAAAATATTGGTCAAAGCAGTGACCGCCTCGTCAATCGAGTGTAAACGAAGGACGTCGTCCCACGCGTACGCAGCAAGGAAAAGATAAAAGTCAAGATACGAGCCGTTGGCGTAATCAAACCGATATATGTTTTTGTGTTTCACGGACGAGACTAGCACGTCTACCTTAACGGAAAATGGAACATGCCATATATCGGCGGAAACAATTGGATTGCTCACTATTGCAATATTGTAAGTTTCAAAATTAGTAAAAAGAACGTCCAGAGCGTTTCCACATACGTTTGAAGGAACTTCGCCGCGGTAAAGATCGTTGTAGTGAACAAAATTTAAGAGCTGATTTCCTTTACGACAGCTTGACTCTGAAGCTTCGCTCGACCACCACGTACCAGGTACATTAAAATCGCCGACAATGATCACGTTAAAGTTGGCGGGGTCGAGTTTTTCTGATAAACTGGTCAGAACCTGCTCAAATTCCTTGGAATCGAGAGACGGGGGTATATAATAATTTCCTATTAAAAGATTTTTGGGTCCGCCAGTTTTCACTTCAAGCCAAACACATTCTTCATAGCTTTCGAGATCCAAGCGACGAACTGCCGTGATGTTGTTGCGTATGGCTGTGAGTACACCACCACCGTATTTCTGTCCGGTAACTCCGTAATTGCGGTCGCGGCGAAATATGGAGTAGCTGTCACAAAAATATTCATAAGATGAGATGTCACTTCGTAGCCAAGTTTCTGTAATACAATACACGTCGTAGTCTGAAAGCGCTACCCCCTCAGAGAACGTATCGGCCTTAGTGCGAAGGCCCCTTACGTTTTGGTAGTAGATTGATAAAGTTTTAAGCTTCTCCCGTGTCTGCATTAGCAAGTTCGTCGGTTCTTAGTACACCACGAAACTGACGAAAAAGACACCCCTCAGGCCACACTAGTGGGTCGTTAATAATATCAAACGTGTCAGCACTTACTGCGACGTGAAAAGACGAGTATGTAGAAAACTTGCTATTAAGCCTTGTACATACGAGCGTGTCGTCCTTCACCACATCAGCCACAAACTGTTCGATGTCTTCTGTGGTTGTATCCGGGTTCATCCTTGTTACGAACAATGCTTTCCGGGCAGGACCCCGGGGAACGGTCCTCAGAGTCGTCGACTTGCTGGCACCCCTCGTATTTCTGCCTTCCGCCGGCGTCGAACCTCATTCCAGCCGTCTTCGGGCTGGTTGCGTTTGCCTGAGCTCGGACTGACGTTATCCGAGTTCGTTGAAGGTGCGGTGGAAGCAGAGGTGGACTGTCTGGAAGGTCGTTGGGTCTCGTTGTTCGCCGGTGCCTTGTTTGCAGCGTTGGGACGAACAGGCGGCGTTTCATCACTTGTTTGCTTCGTTGTATTCTTCGCCACACTGGCATAGCCCGGCCCTGTTGGTTGAATGGTCAACAAAGCGTCGAGGGCTTTCGCAAGGTTTGTATTCACGAAGTCCAGGCGCTTCATGACCAATGAGTTATTGTTTTTCAGTTCCAGCCTCATAGCAGCGTTTTCGAGCTTGAGTGACGTCACTGTAGCTTCCAGCCGGTCGACTTTCAAAAGCAGCTCTGTCAGAGTAGCAGCCGAATTTGCAGGATGTTCATCACTGCCCATGACAGTGGGCGTAGTCGAGCCGGGCGACAGCACGTCAGCATTGACGAGGCTTTCCTCACCGCGCGGACGCCGAGTGCAGTCAGTGCATTTGTAGATGCTGACACCGTCGCGAAAAAGGACGTCGTAATCTTCTTGGCGAATGTTCAGGCATTTTGTGTGGAAGACGAAATCACACTCACCGCTGCACGCGATGGAAGTTTGCCGGGACGAGATAGGCAGGGTGCACTCAGCGCACACACCCATCTGCTGCTGGCGAGGGAGCACAAGAGCATGCGA